>JAQPPZ010002519.1:0-82122 GCA_028583015.1 Wollemia nobilis
TGGTGGAGACCATAGTGTAGACACCAAAATAGCACCAATCCAATTATGTGACTGCAAACACTGATCGCTTTGACAAACACAGCCCCCAGGGCAGCCCTCAGAGGTCAAACAGTGGTCCTAACCACTTTCATAGCAATTTTGTAAGGTCAAGAAACAATTTGGAACATTTTGGCACTTTGCTCAGTATTCGTCTCACCCAGGTACGATTACTAAATGGAAATCGTCTCACCTAGGGACGAATTCTAAAATCGTCTCTAGGTGAGACGAATTCCAAGTTTAATGGGCAAAAAGACAAACGATGCCAAGTGGTAGCCAAAGACAGTCAGTTAATGATTCCTGCCTCGCACGCGTGTGTGGGTGGGCAGATGGGCCGTTAGAAGACTATCACAAGGGTAGTTATGAAAGCCCAAGTCAATGGAGGACTCCCCTCCCTCATGGGAAGACATGACTGCCACATGGCACATATGACCAACACATGGCATTTGTGCTTCCCTCTCAAAAGAGACCCCATGGGTCTATAAAAGGTGAGACTTTTCTCACCCAAAACATAGAGGTTAGAGGAGATTTCAAGCAACGAAGTGCTGTCGAGTTGTTTCTTGACCTTACAAAATTGCTATGAAAGTGGTTAAGACCACTGTTCGACCTCTAAGGGCTGCCATGGGGGCTGTGTTTGTCAAAACGATCAGTGTTTGTAGTCACATAATCGGATTGGTATTGTTTTGGTGTCTACATTTTGATGCCCCAAGTATGAAAAGGGCATGCATTCTTGAATCCTTGCTTCTGACGAGCTAAGGAATGTGATCTCAAGTATTAACCTATTTTGGTGAGGTATGACTTGAACTTAGACATTGATCAGTCATGAATAGGCGAAGGGCATTTTATCCACAAGGGAACCTTGTGTTCATGATTCACGAAATGCCAAGTGTTTGATTTATTTGATTGTTGCTTTTTTACTGCCCCAAGCAGGAGCGTGATTGTCTTTGTCAATGATTCTTTGAATGCATGTCTTTTTCCTTAATTAGGTGTGTGATTGTTTGTTGGTGACTAAGTGTGACTACCCCCCCAAGCGACGAATCGATGAGGGAATGACCTTCGTGAGAGAAGCGAAGAGTCGCTTGACCCAAGATGACTTGTGCAAGGGTGCCTTTAGAGGGTTTACCGTTAAGCATGTGCAATTTTTCCAACATTTGGACCTGTTTTTGGTGGGTGTTAACCCTTTTGGTGATGCCGTAATGAGGTGAAATCATCGAAAACCTATCTTCCCGTGGAGCGGTCCGGCTATGATAGCCTTCTTGGGGAATTATGAGAGTGATAATTTGAACCTCAACATCGATTTTCTATGCCAAGAGTTTAAGTGTGAGAGCACTTGTGTCCGGAAATGCTTATTGCTATTTTTGTGTTGCATTTTTTTATTGTTTTTGTTGTTTTTCGTGACACCATTTGGGGATTAAATTATCGGAAATCTGTCTTCCCGTGGAGCGGTCCGGCTATGTTAGCCTTCTTAGGTATTAGGATAGCGATAATTTGTGACTTCGATGTCTTTTTTTTATGCCCTAGATGTCAGGTGCAACAGCACTCCTATTGTGCAGTTTTATTGTCTGTTTTTAGTGCATTTTTGATCATTTTTTGATGTTTTTGAAGTCCTGGCTAGAATTCGTCCCTGGGTGGGACGAATTCTAGCTGGAGAATTCATCCCTGGGTGGGACGAACACTAACCAGAGCGTTTTTCCCAGTCAAGGACGAATTCCAGCTAAAAAGGCCTATTTAAGGGCCAAAACTTGCATTTGGGCTCATTTGTGTCATTTTTTTTTCTTGCGATTTGGGAGCTCTGGGAGGAGGAGGTAATTCTGCGAAGCAAAGCACTGCCGAAATTATCTCTACCATCATGAGTGCACAAACTGGTTCGAGCGGAGAAGCCGAAGCGAAACCTGTAAGTGCCTCTTAGAGTTTATTCTTGCAATTGATTTTTTTTGAATTGTTTTTGTATTGATTTTTGTTTAAAAATATTAAAATTTAGACCCTGACACATAGCTTATAAAAACTAAGATTTATTGTACATTAAACGTAGTGCAAAAACCTATGTAACAACTTTTATTGTTTCAACTAAACCTTAGGATAAATTGCGCGTAAACCCTAAGACTCAATGTTTTGTATTTTTTTTTTTTTTTGAATTTTTATGCTGTTTTTGTAGTTAATCAGTTAAGGTTAGAAACCCTAGAACTGAAAGTTTTATTTTTGAATTTTGTGTTTGTTTTTCTTAATTAATCAGTTAAGGTTAGAAACCCTAGAACTGAAAAATTTGTTTTTGAATTTTGTGTTTGTTTTTGTAATAATCAGTTAAGATTAGAAATCTTGTAACTGAAGATCTGTTTTTGTTTTGTTTATTTGATTTTTTTGCTTTTGTCATTGCTGTACAGTTCTTTTCCATGATTTTTAATTTTTTTTGTTGAATTGTTTTCTTTTGCAGGTTAGGAGCCGGTACCGTGTACCTACCGCATTTACTGAGGCGCGGGGTGCACTGACTGATGATGATTGGGAATGGATTGATGCCCTTTGGCTCAAGCAGGTGGCTCGACTAGAGCCTGTGGTCCCAGATTAGGCCTATCTGACGGCCCTGATCAAACTTTGGGATCCATGGACCAACACTTTCCATATTTTGATAGGGGAGATGACTGTGACTTTGGAGGACGTCTATCGGTTGCTTCATATTTCGATAGATGGACTACCCATTAGGACATCGCCGTGTGATCAGCGGACTGCTGTACTTATGAGATGTTTTGGGCATGCAGGGCGGCTGGGTGTAGCGAACCCAGTGGAGATAGCTGAGGTGGACTGCCAGGCTGGCGAGATTTTTGTTGGCTGGTGGCAGGAGAGGGGGGTGTTAGGAGTGAGGCACGCATTCTTGATGGGCATCATTTCTAACCTGCTTCTACCTGATTCGTCAGGCACGAGGTTCCCGTGGAACTTGCTGGATTTGGTATGACAGCTGGTAGAGTGCCCAATAGAGGCACTGCTGATTTTGAGGTGGGGGCAGACATTGTTGGCACAGCTGTATGGGGAGCTGTATGGGGTCTACTGTCGGTAGCGAAAGGGGGTCAGCTATAGCTATCTGTTGTAGTGCTGGGGTTGGTAGCACATAGCAATGGAGAGGCCGATCGGGTTACCGTGGATGACTCGGGCGGTGATGGATGACACGGAGATAGGGTATGCAGTTATGTGGCTTCAGTCTATGGAGCAGGGACAGAGTCGGCGATGGGCAGGTGTTGTAGAAAACTATACCGATGCATTCTCTTGGCTCACTCTAGGGGAGGTGTTTTGGCACCCTTATCGGGACTGTCCAGCCTGGCCAAAGGCTGGAGAGTGGCTCCGACAGGTACATAGGGAGCGGTGGTTGACTGGGCGGCATGGGACGGAGCATGAGTTCTTCTCATACAGTCGGGTTACACGACAGTTTGGGGTGTGCCAGGGGTTTCCTGGTGAGCTTGTGGTCTATCGACGATGGGGAGATGAGAGGGATTTAGATCCATCGGTCACCGCACCATTGGGCGAGGAGTCAGATGCGGTTATTGATGTCCCAAACGTAGATGATGTCGGGACTACCACTGAGTATAACTAGTGGTGGGTACTACGATGATGGAGAGGAGAGGGGCCACTGGGAGGCACAAGGGTGACAGTGGAGGGTGCTAAGGTAGCAGGGGATTATTGGGGAGGTCCGTTGGATGATGCAAACATGGCGGATTTGGGGGATGAGGATGTTGATTTGGGCGCTCGGGATCAGCCAGACCTGCAGGATGTGGAGGAGTAGTGGGATCCAGAGTAGGCTGTTGTTCCAAAGGGTCCTATTCGTTGGGTAGATACAAAGGAGATGGGGTTTGAGGTAGGTGCTGAGATTGCGTGACTGACAGAGCTACTACGGATACAAGATCTGGGGTTGGGGGATGCGAGGCGGGAGCTGGGGGATGCGCTGCGAGAGAGGGATCTCCTACGAGCCCAACTGGCAGAGTGGGATAGGGTTCTGGAACAGCGTGACAATGCGGTGTCATACTATCATTGGCGAGAGGCAGAGTGGTGTCTGCATCAGATAGACTTGGAGAGGGAGGTCATCCGCCTTGGTGGGCGGCTACCTGAGCCCTCGGTTAGTGGATATTCATGGCGGACGAGGGATAGTGTGACTGAGCAGTCAACATCATCTTGTCGTAGGTGATTAGATGAGGGAGGTGGTAGTAGGCATGATGCGGGTGCTAGTATTAGCCACCCTGCAGGGTCCCGTAGGACCCACACCATGGGGGGTAGTTCCCGTCCCACCGATCCTACGTGATCATGGTGGTCGACGCCTTAGGTTGGGGTTTTTGGATATGATTGCGGGGTCTGCGGACCAGTTTTGTAGCCTGGGGACATCTTTTTGACGATATATATATATCAGTTTTATTGTGGTTTTGTACATGTGATGATGTGATTTTTTTATGCATGATGGTTAATGACTATGTACGTATGTATGTTTATTTATTTTGAGAATGCTTATGTTATGATGAATGCAAATGCTTTTGATTTCTATGTGATATGCAAACTGAAATGGATGAATGACCTTTGTGGTAACTGGTTATGGCACCATAGGCTGTTTAAGATGCTCTTTATTTCATTTTTAGGTGACTGCTATGACTTGTATGTTTTTCATGTGGTTTTTCTCTTCTTTGTATTTCCTGATGGTATTGCAAAGATGAAAAGTAGCGCAGTTGGTTTTGAAATGTAGCTAAGGTTTTCTGAGACTCAGACAATTTTAACTCACTAGCCATGACTGTACTTTATCTTACATGATTTTTGAACAAGGTATGAATCAGACCTATTTTGACCAAGCTATTTCACATCCCTGTGTGTGCAATTGAGTTCATTTATGTGGTATTTGTCAGGATACCGCCAGTGCCAGATGGGCTTTCAACCGAACCTGTACTGAGGATCACCTAATTAGCCCCACTAAATCCTTTGTTGTATTTAGTTAGATTAATCCGTGAAGTTTTCTAAGATGCCATAAGCTAGCTCATCCACATGCAAACATTGATCTGTACGCAAGTTAATGTGACAGATATATCGTCATGCGAGAAGACCTTTTAGATTGCTAAGAGTTCCAGGGATTCAAGTTCAACTCCCTTCTTTTCTTCAATTGTATTGGGATACTTTCTCGTTTGTAGTGATAAGATCACTGTTTATTTTGATTTGTTTTCTTTCGAGCAAGGGATTGGAGTGATAAAAATCACAATTGTGCCGTTTGATTTGTGCACTTTGGGATGTCAAATTTTGGAGTTTTGACGTTTTGCAAATTTTTGATGTTTTGCAACTTTTGGGAACTAGGGATTCTTAAGGAATTGGGTAGGGAGGATGCTTGTCCTTTTGCAAACTCTCAACATTCTTGGGGTCATTCGCACAGGGGGATAAGCAAGATGACCGTTTCGCTTATGGTAACCTGGATTACTGTGCAGGTTTCATCTTTTGTTCACACAACTCAGGAATTGTTTTATGTGTTTTTATATGTGTTGGGATGTTACGTAACAAGGTGTATTTCAAGTATGACTCTTCCTTCGTAAAATATATTCAACTTGATACACTACATGGCTAAAGAGGAAAATGCTGGCTGAATCACGAAAACTCGTGATACATTAAAAGACCACTAACTCTATGTGGTAAAAATCGATGTATGGTGTTTTTGTTGTTTTTGCAAAATGGAATTGTTGAACAAGATGGACTATCAGAGCTATTGCAGCCTATGGTGCCTTTGACCTATATGACCACAAATATGCAATGTATGGATGCAATGCTTAATGTAGCTATGTATTTTTGTATTTTTGATGAAATGGGTTTGGTGAGTATGAAGATGAGATGTGAGAAAACTCTCAATTGATGAATTTGGGGATGCCTAGAAATGAGATGCAAATTTTTGTTGTTTTTTTTTTTTTTTTTTTTGTATTTTGTTGTTTTTGAAATTTTTTGATTTTTGACCAAGAGATTGTGATAATCCTTGGAGCATTTTGGGTTTGACCAAGTGATTGTGATAATCCTTGGATATTTTTGGGTGACCAAGAGATTGCGATAATCCTTGGAGATTTTTGGGTGACCAAGAGATTACGATAATCCTTGGAGCTTTTTGGGTTTGACCAAGTGATTGCGATAATCCTTGGAGCTTTTTGGGTGACCAAGAGATTGTGATAATCTTTGGAGATTTTTGGGTGACCAAGTGATTGCGATAATCCTTAGAGATTTTTGGGTGACCAAGTGATTACGATAATCCTTGGAGCTTTTTGGGTGACCAAGTGATTGCGATAATCCTTGGAGCTTTTTGGGTTGACCAAGAGATTGTGATAATCCTTGGAGCTTTTTGGATTGACCAAGAGATTGCGATAATACTTGGAGATTTTTGGGTGACCAAGTGATTGCGATAATCCTTGGAGCTTTTTGGGTTTGACCAAGTGATTGTGATAATCCTTGGAGCTTTTTGGGTGACCAAGATATTGCGATAATCCTTGGAGCTTTTTGGGTGACCAAGTGATTGCGATAATCCTTGGAGCTTTTTGGGTGACCAAGTGATTGCGATAATCCTTGGAGATTTTTGGGTGACCAAGTGATTGCAATAATCCTTGGAGCTTTTTGGGTTGACCAAGAGATTGCGATAATCCTTGGAGCTTTTTGGATTGACCAAGAGATTGCGATAATCCTTGGAGCTTTTTGGGTGACCAAGTGATTGCGATAATCCTTGGAGCTTTTTGGATTGACCAAGAGATTATGATAATCCTTGGAGATTTTTGGATTGACCAAGAGATTGCGATAATCCTTGGAGCTTTTTGGGTGACCAAGTGATTGCGATAATCCTTAGAGATTTTTGGATTGACCAAGAGATTGCGATAATCCTTGGAGCTTTTTGGGTTGACCAAGAGATTGCGATAATCCTTGGAGCTTTTTGGATTGACCAAGATATTGCGATAATCCTTGGAGCTTTTTGGATTTGACCAAGAGATTGTGGGAATCCTTGGAGCATTTTTGGGATATGGCTTTCTTAGATATGAAATGGTCGCAAGTGACAGATATTCAAGGGTTCTTTTTCTTTGATACCATCAAGAGAAGCTAACCGGTACGTCCCAGGTCCTATTTTGCTATTAATGACATAAGGACCTAAAAAATTTGCCGCGAACTTGTCCCTCAGGTGGGATGGCAAATTAGAGTTATGTTGGTTTTCCTTCAAAACCAAATCACCAACCCGAACGTCCCTTAGGTTAACATTCATGTTGTAAGCTTTCTTAAGCCACTCTTGATAGATACGTAAGTGCTCAAGAGAATTAACGCGTCGTTTGTCAAGCAACGTAAGTTGGCCTAACCGGGCCTGCCGTGTAGTGTCATCATCGATGAAATCCTGCATTGATATGCGCAGGGAAGGAATTTCCAACTCAAGAGGCATTACTGCCTCTGAGCCATACACTAGTGAAAACGGAGTTGCCCCAGTTGGCGTCCAAATGCTAGTGCGATAAGCCCAAAGGGCAAGTGGGATTTGTATGTGCCAATCCTTATGACTGTCTGCGATCGTATTTTTAAGGATGGCAACTAGTGTCTTGTTTGATGCCTCTACTTGCCCATTTGCTTGCGGATAATAGGGTGTCGAAAAGCTATGCTGAATTTTGTACTTTTTGGTCAAAGCACGCACGTCTTTGTTCTTGAATGATGGCCCATTATCCGAGATTATTTTGGATGGAATACCAAAATGACATATGATGTGATGCAATATGAACTCCGTAATGCAGGGTCCTATCGTAGAGGTTAACAGAATTGCTTCCACCCATTTGGTAAAATATTCTGTGGCCATTATTATAAACATGTGATGACGTGATGATGTAGGGGAGATATTTTTGATTAGATCGAGGCCCCACTGTGAAAATGGCCAAGCAGACTGGACTGCCTGCAAGGCTTGGGAAGGTACGTGCATAAAATTGGCATGATGTTGACATTTTACGCACCTCTTGACATACGCGCAGTAGTATTGCTCTAAATATGGCCAATAATAGCCCATGCGAAGAATGCGCTTTGCAATGGCCATACCACTAAAGTGGCCGCCACATGTACCGTCGTGCGCTTGGGCGACTGCCCAAGTGGACTCTTCCTGGTCCAAACAATGAAGAAGAATTTTGTCATAGCTGTGACGATACAAAATGTCTCCTATCAAGACATACTTTGCCACTTTCTTCTTGAATGTTCGTTTTGCGGCGTGCGTCAATCGAAATGGAAGATTACCTAACTTGAGGTAGTCTCTAATGGGTAAATACCAGTCCTTTAGATCAGAAACCTCGAAAGTATGAACAGCCAATCCATTTTGAAGTTCTTCCCTAACGAATGCTGAATGGGATAGAATTTGCAAGAATAGCATGGTGTTGCTATTAGTGGGAGTGGGGGAAAACAAGGACCCCCAGTTGGCATGTTTCAGACGATCTCGGATTCGAAAGAACTTATCTGAAGATGGTTCAATCTGGATCATGTGGATTCCTGGCATCAAGTATGAGCTTGCACGCTACATCACGGATTGCGATAAGGTTTTAACTTGAATAGTTGTCATATCACCGGAAAGGTCTTGCAAAATTAATGACCCCAAGGAGGCCATTGTGTCCGCAAAATGATTTGATGATCGAGGGAGTGCCTCGATGTCATACCACTCAAGTTTTGCCAGGAATTTGTCCATGAGGGCTTTATAGGCCTTAAGAACTGGGAATTTGCATTGATATACCCCTTTGAATTGATTGACGATCAACAACGAATCACCAAAGATGTTCAGTATTTTGATGTTCATGGCGATTGCTGTCTGAAGACCTAGGAGCAAGGCTTCATATTCTACATTGTTGTTGGTGCACTAGAAGTTTAATTTAAATTACAGATGCATTGGAGCACCCTGCGGTGTGAAGAATACAATTCCTACACCACCACCTTGCTCGCACTTAGAACCATCAAAGAATAAGGTTATGTCGGCCTGTGACTCAGGCTCTTTAGAATCTGGCAATTTTGAGACATGGAAGACCACATCATCAGGTAGTTCTATGACCAGAGGCTAATCGTCTTCAAGAGGAGCCTCTGCTAGTTGATCGGCTATGACTTGTCCTTTGATAGATTTTTTTCCAATAAACTCTATGTCAAATTCTGTCAACAACATGATCCATTTTTCCGTGCGGCTACTATGATAAGTATGACTCATCATGTATCACAATGGATTCTCCTTAGACACAACATACGTAGTGTTGCTCAGCATGTAGTGGCGTAGCTTTTTGGTTGCAAACACCACTGCCAAGCAGAGTTTCTCAACGTATGCATAGTTGAGTTCGTAACTGACCAGGGTGTGGCTAAGATAGTACGTAGCCTATTCTTTGTGGAGTTCATTCTTCTAGGCTAGCATGGCACCCAAGTGCCACCTCGTAGGCCGAGATGTATAAGTAGAATGACACTCCTAGTCTAGGTGGTGCCAATACTGGCGATGAAGCCAAGTATTGTTTGATTTCATCAAAGGCTGATTGGCACTCGTCATCCCAATGAAATGCGACCCCCTTGTGCAATAATTTGTTCATGGGTCAGAATTTGTCAGATAATTGCGCTATGAAGTGTTTAATCGATGCGACCTTTCCTTGCAGACTTCTGAGCTGCTTGATAGTGGTTGGGGGAGCCATTTCAAGGATTGCTTTGACTTTGTTCGGGTCCACTTCGATGCCTCGTTTTGAGACTATAAAACCTAAGAGTTTTCTAAATGTAACACCGAACACGCACTTCTTGGGATTCAGTCTGACCTTATGCTCTATGAGACGATCGAGAATCTTGCTTAGGTCACCGAGATGATCTGAGCGCAAGAGAGACTTGGCTAACAAATCATCCATGTAGTCTTCCAAAGTTTTGTGCATGTAATCATGGAAGATATATGTCATGGCACGTTGGTATGTAGCGCCAACATTTTTAAGGCCAAAAGGCATGTCCTTATAACAAAATGTCCCCCAAGGCGTTGTGAATGCTGTTTTGAGTTGGTCTTCAGGATTGATGTGAATTTTATTGTATCCTAAGAAATCATCCATTAGGGAGAGCATTTTGTGACCTACTGTAGCGTCTACCAATGCGTCGATGCTTGGAAAGGGGAAATCATCCTTAGGACTCGCTTTGTTTAGGTCTCAAAAATTAGTGCATATGCGAATCCTCCCGTCGGGCTTCTTGACGGGAACCATGTTGGACAGCCATGGCGGATAATCCACATAGATGACAAACTATGCATCCAATAGCTTCTGCAAATGGTCTTTGACCATCAAGGCCACTGTTGGGTGCATCTTTCATAGTTTTTGCTTTACAGGCTTGATTTTCGGATCAAGCGTTAAATTGTGCATGACTAGCTGTGAGTCTAGACCTGGCATATCCTTGTACAACCATGCAAAAACCTCCTTTTCTTTAAGAAGGGCAATGTAGTCAGCTTTCTCTTCAGGGGAAATACTTACCCCTAGCTTGAGAATCCATGGATTCATTAGATCTGTGCCGATATCTACGTCAGTCGTTTCCTCGACTAACATGTGGGATCCGTCCTCCAACTGATGTGGAGTTGGGATCAAATGGATATCATTAGCTAAGTTTAGATCTGCGTTTGGAACCTCGGGTCCCTCTTTAGCTTGAAAAATATCCTGAGTTGTCCTTGGGGTAAAATGAAGCATTTCACCAAAATGCCAGTACTCTAATGGTGATAAAGGTGAATTGACGCGATCCCAGTCGATGGCATCCATGTCTAGATGCAACGACCATGATGGATCGATCGAATTGTGGATGGATGCGGTCAAATAAATGGAGATCATGTGGATGGAATGAATTTGGTCTCCAGAACCATGGGTGTGATGACTTGATTTTTCTAGATGCTCCCTATACTCCGGATCTGGCTCTACAGGAACGGGCATGAATGGATCCTCTCCAGGTGCAAATTCATCCCTTTGTGTGAAAAGGAGGGTGGGGTCTTCCCTCGTCACTAATGTCATGATGGGATCTCGAAGTGGACGATGCTCATCTTGAATTTGGAGCCATGGGTCTAACACTTGGTCCCACCTCGTTGGGTCTACATGCCATTCATGTCCTAGAAGTATGCCCATCTGTCCCATTAGATCTTCATGAGTTAGAGCGCGATGATGTCATCATGCATGTCTGAGATAGTCCATCTCAGTCTCATCTTCTGAATCACCTTCATAGATCCAAAATTGTTCATCCTCCTCAATAACTATTGCTTGCGATGTTGGGGACTCTCCTTGTTCCAGTAAGTTAATCTGGTCCCATTGTGGTTGTTCCACTCTTGGTGGAGGGACCTGATTCTCTTGGCACTATATTGTTTCATCTGGAACATCTAAGGGGAACAGATTCAGAAAGATGTTCGGCAGCCGTTGATGTTCTCTTTGAGGATTACTATCCGAACTTTCGCCTCTCTCTAGCAAAGGAGAGGGATTACTACTATTTCCAGGGGTTTTTTTTGAACATGGGAGGTAGTATCCCAGTGTGTATTCTGTGTTTGGATTGGCATATGGATCTGTTGCCAATCCCCCCTTTTTGCCTATTTCTAGGCCTTGCATATTTTCAACCAAGATGTCTAAGGGCGGGGGATGGTTGAACCCTACTCCTGACTTGTCATATGGCATCTGATATCTTGGTTGGCAAAGGACCCACATACCTTGCTCATATCTGCCTAGCCCGTATCCATGCCAATTGCATTGGCCGAGATATTTTAGGGCGAAGTCTCGGGTTTGATGAGATAGTTGATGTTTTCAACAAAAGGCTCTTCGTCTGCTTCCTTTTGTTTGCATGGTTCAGGACCATGATCAAGGCCCCCATACACAAAATTCGTCTGGTTTGGAGGGTAGCCTAGAGGAACTATTGTCCCTATGGGAAGGCGAGGTCTTCCCATGTCCTATACTAACTCCAATGTGGGGGTTGCCACAACATTTTGCACTAAGTACTCCAACACCTAAAAACCTGACAGAGGATAGAAAACATCACCAGAGGGCCACTGCCACTGAGACATTTGGCCAATCTACCTTCAACTGGAATTCGTCCCTGGGTGGGATGAATTCTGACTTCAATTCGTCCCTGGGTGGGACGAATTCTTCTGTGTTAGAAAAGCCGAAGTGATCCACTCCAATGTCGGATCCCGAGACTTGCAAAATGCCTACAAACAGAGAGGGTTATGTAATTGGGGCCATTTTGGGATGACCCAGATGGTCGGATTCTCCCAATTTGGCCTCTATCCTCAAGAATTTGATATCGCCACCTGCAAGTTAGTGAAACAACAAAGCGACACAAAGCATGCTAAAATCTGATCAGAATGTTATGAAATTGAAGCTATGAGTCTACCAAACAGAAAAAACACAAAATGCAACATAAACTACAAAAACAACATAAAAATTCAAAAAATAAATAAATAAATAAATAAAAAATAAAAATAAATAAAAATAAAACATTGAGTCTTAGGGTTTACGCGCAGATTATCATAAGGTTTAGTTGAAACAATAAACATTTTTACATAGGTTTTGCACTACGTTTAATGTACAATAAATCTTAGTTTTTATAAGCTAAGATTCAGGGCCTAAATTTTATTATTTCAAACAAAAATCAATACAAAAACAATTCAAAAAAATTAATTGCAAGAATAAACTGTAAGAGGCACTTACAGGTTTCACTTCAGCTCCGTCGCTCGAACCAGTTTGTGCACTCATGATGGCAGAGAGAATTTTGGCAACGCTTCGCTTCGCAGAATTACCTCCTCATCCCAGAGCTCCCAAATCGCAAGAAAAAAAATGACACAAATGAGCCCAAATGCAAGTTTTGGCCCTTAAATAGGCCTTTTTAGCTGGAATTCATCCTTGACTGGGATGAATGCTCTGGTTAGCGTTCGTCCCACCCAGGGACGAATTCTCCAGCTGGAATTCGTCCCACCCAGGGACGAATTCTAGCCAAGACTTTAAAAACATCAAAAAATGATAAAAAATGCACTAAAAATAGACAATAAAACTGCACAATACGAGTGCTGCTGCACCTGACATCCAGGGCATACAAAAAAGACATTAGAGTAATAAATTATCGCTATCCTAATCCCTAATAAGGCTAACATAGCCGGACCGCTCCACGGGAAAACGGATTTCAGACAATTTAATCACCAAATGGTGTCACAAAAAAAAAATAATAATAATAAAAAAAAATGCAACACAAACAAACAGAAATAAGCATTGCCAGAAATAAGTGCCCTTGCACTTAACCTCTAGGCAAATAAAATAGATGTCGAGGTTCAAATTATCACCTCCTAATTCCCCAAGAAGGCTATCATAGCCAGACCGCTCCATGGGAAGATAGGTTTTCGATGATTTCACCTCATTACGACATCACCAAAAGGGTTAACACCCACCAAAAACAAGTCCAAATGTTGGAAAAATTGCACATGCTTAACGGTAAACCCTCTAAAGGCACCCTTGCACAAGTCATCTTGGGTCAAGTGACTCATCGCTTCTCTCATGAAGGTCATTCCCTCATCGATTCGTCGCTTGAGGGGGTAGTCACACTTAGTCACCAATCAACAATCACACACCCAATTAAGGAAAATGACATGCATTCAAAGAATCATTGACAAAGACAATCACGCTCCTGCTTGGGGCGATAAACAAGCAACAATCAAATCAAACAAACACTTGGCATTTCGTGAATCATGAACACAAGGTTCCCCTGTGGATAAAACTCCCTTCGCCTATTCATGACTGATCAATGTCTAAGTTCAAGTCACACCTCACCAAAATAGGTTAACACTTGAAATCAAACTCCTTAGCTCGTCAGAAGCAAGGATTCAAGAATGCATGCCCTTTCCATGCTTGGGGGCATCAAAAGTTGGTTAGGTTACCAAGAAACCCTAATCATTAGTGCTTTGGTTATCTATTTTTGCTCAGAACTGCGTCACCCGCAGAGCTTCCCAAAAAGGGGCATCTGTAGACACCAAAATAGCACCAATCCAATTATGTGACCGCAAAAACTGATCGCTTTGACAAACACAGCCCCCAGGGCAGCCCTCAGAGGTCAAATAGTGGTCCTAACCATTTTCATAGCAATTTTGTAAGGTCAAGAAACGATTTGGCACATTTTGGCACTTTGCTCAGTATTCGTCTCACCCAGGGACGATTACTAAATGGAAATCGTCTCACCCAAGTACGAATTCTAAAATCGTCTCTGGGTGAGACGAATTCCAAGTTTAACGGGCAAAAAGACAAATGACGCCAAGTGGCAGCCAGAGACAGTCAGTTAATGACTCCTGCCTCGCACGCGTGTGTGGGTGGGCAGATGGGCCATTAGAAGACTATCACAAGGGCAGTTATGAAAGCCCAAGTCAATGGAGGACTCCCCTCCCTCATGGGAAGACATGACTGCCACATGGCACCTATGACCAAAACATGGCATTTGTGCTTCCCTCTCAAAAGAGACCCCATGGGTCTATAAAAGGTGAGACTTTTCTCACCCAAAACATAGAGGTTAGAGGAGATTTCAAGCAACGAAGTGCTGTCGAGTTGTTTCTTGACCTTACAAAATTGCTATGAAAGTGGTTAAGACCACTGTTCGACCTCTGAGGGCTGCCCTGGGGGCTATGTTTGTCAAAACGATCAGTTTTTGAGGTCACATAATCGGATTGGTGCTGTTTTGGTGTCTACACATAGTGAACAATCAAGTTGTGGGTCATTCTGACCCTATGTGGCTTCATTACGTGCCCCTCACCGTAGTAATGGTTGCCAATATCGGAGTCATAAAAATATGTCACTCTCTTTTTCTTCCATTCTGTCCCAGAGATCAGAGAATTGCCACCTTCCTCTATAATATGGAATGAAATAACTCTACAAAAATCATGTTAAAACTTGGTTATAATACAACTTAAACAGATTTTATAATGGGATCCAAGTTCTCCCACGATCATAACTTGGACTCTAGAATACATTGTGTAAAAAATAAATTCAAAGTAACAATAAAAATGTTGCTATCTAAAATAGAAATTCAACGGAACACTCATGTTAATTATTGTAGAATTAATAAACATGTTGGGTATATTATATTACAATTCAACCCAAAAAAATATCAAATCCAACCAATGCCTACACATGGCCACATGGAGTAACCCACAACAACTTAAGGAACAAAATGAAAGATAACATACTTTAAAAAATACTAACCCCTCGCCTCCTAATAAAAATATTACATAATAAAATTTCAAAGAGGACTAAAAACAAATTAGCTTAGTTTCTATTTATCTGATAAAATAATTTTACTAACTCTACGAGTATTAGGATTAATTGTTTAATCTAAAGCATAATAACCTAGTTTTAAATATAATGGATTGCATATAAATATTATTAATATAATTAATTATTAAATAAAAATTATTTAAAATGGTATCAAAACATTTAAAATATTTACTTTTATAAAATCTAATGAAACTCAAAGTCCCATCTCAAGAAAATCAACTTAAAAAAAGAACCTCAATGTTGTGATGCTGCTTTTTGTGATGGATGTATATACACTTATGGAAAACAAGAAAAACAACATAAAAAAAGAACCTCAATTCTGTGATGCTGCTTTTTGCGATGGATGTACAAGGACGCGAAAGGAAATAATACTTATACAAACTAACCTAAAAGTGTTGTATTGCCAACTTTTTTTTTCGCAAGAGATCTAATACAATAGATATAATTTCTTTTTTTTTTAAATTGATACTTATAAAAACTGACCTTAAAGTTGTGATGTTGCTGTGGATGCTGCTTCCGTAATCTGATATAACAGAGTAGATATAATACAAATTAGCTTAGTTTCTGTTTATCTGATAAAATAAACAGAAACTAGATATACAAAATGAGATGTCTTTATAGAGTTTTATTAACTTTGTTTTACCCAAGAGATTTGGATTTCGGTGATCCCATTATCCAACGGATAAAAAAGATGTCCTGGATGGCAAAAGGTGTTATTCTCTTATGTAAGACCATTATATTAAAACTAAAATAAAAAATAAGATTTATAGTGATGATGTTTTGGATGTGTTTTTGTCGGTCAATGTTGTTATTCTCTTAGGTATTTAAAAAAAGAAAAACAAAATATACCTCTTATAAAATTTTGTAGGATTTTTGTTAGCTTTGTTTTATGTGGGCAAAGGTGTTATTCTCCTATATAACACCATTGTATTAAAAAAATAAAATTAAAAAAATAGGGTTTATAATGATGTCATGTTCATTCCATTGTTGTTATAACACAATTGTATTAAAATAAAAAATAGGGTTTATAGTGAGGATGTGTTGGATTTGGTGTCCTATTAGCAATAGTGTTATTTTTCTATATATGAAAGGAAAATTACTTATAAAATAGATTAAGGCTTATAATGACGATATTTGGATATTTGGATCTGTGTTTTGTTGGATAAGGTGTTATTCTCCTTTATAGCACCATTGTGTTAAAAACTAGCTTAGATATAAAAGATATATATCTAAAAACGTCGAGAGTTATCAATCTCGAGGCCCCTATCTCATTTCTTGGGGGTGTGATCTCCAAGATAGGCGCATCGCGATTGATAACTCTCCAAGTTTTTAGATATATATCCTGTATATCTAAGCTAGTTTATTAAACGGTTGCAATGGCGGCTGTTTTAGTTTAAATATTTTAAATACTTTTGTTAATGTTGGATTTTTTTAATAAAAAAAAATTGTTTAAGACATGACATGTATGACCTCTTTGCCTCCACTCCATGTCTGCCATTGTAGGAAGCGTAATTAAATTTAAAAAATAAGGTTTATGGAGGTGCGTTGTTTGGAAATATGGTGTTCAATTTATCAAGGGTTAGGGTTTATAATGATGATGTGTTGACATGTTCAATTATGTGTTGATGGCGCAAAAGTGTTATTCTCCTATATAACACGAAAAATAAAATTTAAAATAGTGTTATTTCTTTATATTAACAATAGTGTTATATATTTATATTAACAAATAAATAAATAATAATAATAAATACTTTTTTGTTTTCAAGCAAAATTGTTAAATAAAAACCTAAGTAGTACTATTTTCAAAACAAAACCGTAACCAACCACTCCCTTATAAAACATAATGGTATATAATTAGAATGAGTGATGTAATTTCTTTATAAGAAAACAAATTTGTTAAAAAATATAGTGAGATTATTGTTTAAGTGTTTGTTATATTTATATACTTTAAAAAGAGTAAATACAATTTAGCATAGTGTTTACAGAGGTATAGTCTTATCTATTTTTTGAGTAACAAGTAAATACTTTTACCAATTTTTGTCTGTATTAGAGTTATGTTATTTAAAATTAAATTGTTGTATTATTTGTTGTGTTAAACCTCATTCAAATATAATCCATTTTATTAATATCACTATTTTTAATTAAATTAATTATTAAATAAAAATTATTTAAAATGGTATTAATGTGCTTCTTTGTAGGACTCATTCTAATTATAGAAAATAAAATGTTATTGGAATTTTCAATGGGCCTTACCATAGTTTTAAGAATGCATGGGTCCCTTCCATAAAACTTATGGAGGAGCCGTAGTGTATTTGGGATAAGGATGGTATTGGAATTTGCAATGGGCCTTACCAGACTTTCAAGAATGCATGGGTCCCTTCCATAAAACTTATGGAGGAGCCGTAGTGTAATTGGGATAAGGATGGTATTGGAATTTGCAATGGGCCTTACCAGAGTTTTAAAAATGCATCGGTCCCTTCCATAAAACTTATGGAGAAGACGTGGTGTAATTGGGATAAGGTTGAGTTGTCCTTGCCTTTTCAATCGGGACACATAATTGGGATAAGGTTGAGTTGTCCTTGGCCTTTATGAGTATTATATTTGAAACGGAAACATGTTGTTGGTTTCAAGGTCAGTTGAAACTTCAATGGTTTAGATATGGTTAGACCCTCATATTTAAGGTTTAGGTTTTCAATAACACCAACAAACTCAGTTGGCAAACTCAATTGGCATTGAATTTTTATTATATTTGGGTTTATCATAGGGTAAGACTGACTATAAAAAACTATTTAACTATTTTTTAATTTTCTTTTATTCTTTATGATAAGGATGAGGATAAGCTTAAATTTTTTAAATTTGTGTTAATTTTTTTTATGTTTTATGAGGAAGTATATTTTGAAGTCTATAACCTTATACAAGAATATGCATTTATTTAATATATATTTATTTAATTAAATTTTGGTTATAGCAATATAATGTATACTTTTATCTTCTTTATATATATATATATATTATTTCAATTAAACTGTGTATTATTTATATAATTTATTGGTTTGAATTTTGTATTTATGTCACTTTCTTTTTCTTCCTTTTTAACCTAGAGATTAGAGAATTACTTTCTTCCTCCATAATAAAATACCTCATCAAAAACAATGTTAAAGTACAAATAGATAAGAATTCTTAACTTGGTGATAATACAACTTCCATAGAATTTAGAATGTGTCCAAGTTATCCCATGATCATAACTTGGAAATGATACAAATTCAGCACAACCCTAAAAGACATATTGTTTATAACAGAACAATAGAAATGCTCCTGGGTATAATATAGATAAAAAGTAATTATAAAAATGTTATTGGATATAATAAAAATTCAAAGGAACACTAATATCATTCATGTTCGGTATTATATAATTAATAAACATATTGGTGCATTATAATACACTTCAAACAAAAGCAATATCGAATTCAACCAAAGTATATGTCCACATGGGAGTAAACCACAACCACTTAAAGAGCAAAAAGAAAGACTACATACTTTAGAAAATACTAAAGCCTACTTTGGTGAGAGATCCAAAGAAAAATATTAGGAAATACAAATGAGCTTATTTTCTACAAAGGTAGAATCCTCTTAGTTGCTTCTTTGAGAAATAAGTGAAAATATTTGTCTACTCTAGTTGTACTAGGGTTATTTAAGGGTTAAGTGTGGATTGTTTAGTCTAAAGCATAATAATATTTTTTAAATATATTGCATCTTATGGATATGACCATATTAATGTTTGGATTGGGTTGGATTGATATGATCACATTAATGTTTAGTTAGCGTTGGATTGATATGTGACTATCAACCTCATTTTTAATTCACACCAATTAATATGAATAATTTACATGTTTGTTCTAGTGTCAGATTTACATATCAATAGTTTTGATTACATGCTTAGATTCATATCAATACCTTTGATTAATATGGATACATATCAATAGCTTTGATTACATGCTTAGCTTCATCTCAACTTCAATGGTATTTTATTAAATCTTTTGTTAGATTAAAATTGAATTTTAATAAGATTTTAAATCTTTTAATATCTTACAACATGCATGTTTTTAATATTACTAGGTGAATTTTTTAGCTAAGAAAATAGATAAAATTTTCTATACTCATTATTTTAAATCTTTATATTAGATTGTTGTCAATATCCATTGGTCAAATATACACGGGAAAAGACATAACTTAACTCCTATGAGTTTGAACCTTAAACCTTATATATAAAATACCTAATCCTTCACACCTTAGTTCCTTTGAATTTGAACCTTAGACCTTATACCTAAAATAATGAAGCCTTCACTATGTCACTTAATATTTATGAAGCAATATAAAGGAAAGGATATACCAGGTTGTACACCATTGTAATCAATAAAAATAGGGTTGGAGTAATATGTGACAATCAACCCCATCTCTAATTCATTCTAGTTAATATGAATACATTACATGTTTGACCTAGGGTTAGATTTAGATGTGAAAATAACCCTCATCTATAATTAATATGGATACACATCAATATATTTTATTACATGTTTAGCTCCATTCCACCTTGAATTGCCTTTTTATTAAACCTTATGTTAGATTAAAATTGAATTTTAGTAAAATTTTAAGTATTTTCATCTCTTACAACATGCATGCATTCACGAGGAGAAATTTATAGCTACATAGAGAGATAATATTGATTACACTAGATATTCTAAAGATATTTTTAAATAATATATTTGTAAATAGTTGCATGGAAAAAATATATGCATGTTTTTTGTCTATTAAGTGTGCATCCACATGATTAAGGCAATGTTATACCAATAAAGTAAAGTAATTTTTTATAGGAGACACTATCATTGTGTATAATAGACAATTTCATACTTCTTTGGATCTACTATGCATAGGAGGAGGCATTTGTATTGTGTTTTCCACCTATGGATCTTACATATCCAACACACCTTCATATGCAAACCTTGAACCTCTTATATAGAGTATTGTAGTGACCTAATCACTACCTTGGAATCCCCAACACTTAGAAGACCTACAAATCTAAAGAATTAAACAAATGGAGGTTCTAGGAATCTAATTTACAAAATCAAGTCTAGAGGTGTCTACTCTAAGAGGTTTGGTTGGTCTAGTAAGAACAAATCACTCATCAGCCAAGAGTGAAATTATAGAAGCATGAAATATTGTGCAAGATCAAAATCAATTTAAATATACCTTATTGTATCACCTGTGCTGATTTGGGTCTTAATTTGGTCGACTGGGCCTATGCAAATGCAACAAACTATGTTTGGAAAATACAAGCTACGTTTGGGACTGTGTAAATGTAATAGAATGCATTTACAAAATGCAAGTTACGTTTGGAATTATGTAAATATAGTAGACTGCATTTGGGGAGGTTTTGTAGAAGGGCTTAGTTGGTTGCTTCTCAGCTTCTACGACTTGAAACTCAAATAGGATATGGTTTTTTAGCACAAATTTGGTTACATTACAGTACTTGTTTCATCCTATTTTTATCAGTAAAATGGTGGGTTATTTGTAAAATTTTGGGAGGTGAGAGGGGTGAGGATAGATGGAAAGCTATGGCAGCCAAGTGGCAAGCTAGGTAAGCCAAGTGGCTAGGGAAGTAAGGGTGAGTCACTTGAAGTATCTCACTTAGGTGAAGATGTGGCAAGGAGTTCATTGACGAGGGTGAGGAGACATAGCGAAGGGGAGGGGTAGTGGTGGCTAGAAGACATGCCAAGGAGGGGGACAAGGGATCCTAGGAAGATTTTCTAGATTTTGTTAAATCTAGAAAATAGGATAATATGCATAAAATAAGCCTATGTGGGACTTTAGGCACATTTTTATTATGTGGATATTAGGGTATTTGACATGAATGGGTTTTGCAACTATTTAGGATTTGGTGTCTACAAAATGGTCTATTCTATTAGCCCATAGCTATATTTTGAAATATTACTAAAGGCTATTAGAGTAGTAGAGTATGTGATCTAATCTTAGTTTACATTCTGTAATGCCATGCTTTGTGGTTAGTGCATTAGACAATGTATGTAGTTTATTGTAGAGTGCTTTGCATAGGATGTGGTAATGTTATTATCCAAACTTCATAGACTTTTCAATTCATGTTTCTTTTTATTTTATATTTCTAACCTTCCATTTTAATCTTTAGTCTTCCCTCATTACATTTTTCCTTTACATTATAAGTAACTGACCTATTTTGAAGGTTGGAAGGGAGCAATGACTAACCATACAATCATGGTAGTGACCCAAGGAACACTTTAATCCACTAGGAAGATCATAAACCAATATTTTTTTTTTACCCAATAGTATAGATCATTCAATATCCATTTTTTATTTCTAAAGAATTGATATTTTTGTGAATATCTTTATCTCACAAGCAAATAAAACATATTCACCTAATGAATATATTGATTGACTAACTTGAGGTCAATGAATCTATTGAAGGAATGAGCTCTATAATCATTTAATTACAAGATCATAGGCTAAAGAATCTCAAAATAATCCATTGATAACAATTATTTCCAAGTCATCCTACCATATTTTGTTTGAAACCATGGTTGCATGTATATATCCAGTCTAGAATAGCATTGGACCCTTCAACATTCTCAATATTCATGATATTTCTTAGGTTGTTGTGAATGATTTCCCCTCCTATAATGGTAGAAAAAATATGGCTTATGAAAAGTACCAAGACATCACTAATTTGGCTACTATCTATAACATTTCTTATGAAGATATGATGGTAAGACTCCCTCTACTCTATTTTAAATGTAAATTAATAGACTGGTATTTCTCACTAGAGGATAGCAACATATGTACTTGATATGATCATGTTAAACACTTCATTTTAGAGTTTAATGATTAAGGGAATCCTTTCATATTGATCACTTGGTTTTCAACCATCCAAAACAATACCTAGGAAAGAATCACTGGTTTCAATATTAGTTTTACAAAACCTAGAAGAGAATCCCTCAGGGCATAAAGTTATCACATTCCCAAGCCTACATCTTCTACCTTCATGATTTGACCTTAGACTTAGGTCTTCATACCTCCTTAAATTTTCCATGTCATTTTCATGGTAGAAAATAAACTCATCTTAGTTTGTAAATGTACCCACAAAGCTATACTATCACACTGGTTTGTAATCCTTTGCTTTGCTCATACACCTTTTGCACACACCATACCCCTATCATATAGTACTCAATTTGGAAAATCAATCATACATCATACCCATATAGGATAAGCTTCATGGCCACACACGAGGGGAAGCCTCCATCTTAGTCATTTGTGAGCATACATCCTAGTGTGTATCTCTTTCTCTCTATCCATTAGCAAACACTACACCCATAGCATGTATTAATCCATACTTGCTCATTTTTGTAAGCATAACACCCTTAAAGGATAGCTTCATAACCAGGAGCTAGGGGCAACCTCTATTTGGTCATTTGTGAGCATACATCCTTATAGGTTTTTACTCATTTTTCTTCTCTTTCCTCTTTGTTTTGATCTTTTAGAACCTTTTTTCTTATTTTTATATTTTTATTTCTCCTCTCATCATTTGTTTTTCTTATTTCCTTCTCTTTTCTTTCCATTCTTTCTTTTTATCTGCTCACTCATGCATTTCATTTTGCATTCATTTTAGATTATATTTTAGATTGCAATGTCTTAGTTACATTCATTCATGTATTTCATTTAGTTAATATCACCATGTATTGCACTCATCAAGTTATTGATCACCATGCATAATTAAAAACAACATGGTTATAAAAAATGTGTGAGATAAAGGAATACACATTTAATACACAATAAAATAAAGTAAATTGTATTACACAAAAACACTAAGTGCATGTCAATAGATCGATGTGTGATAATAGACATTTTGGAACAATTTACTATCCCCAAGGATGCATGACATAATCAAAACTAATATGTCATCATGATCCCTACCCTATTCATGGAATCCTATCTTATTTTCTCTACTTATTATAGGTGGTGGAGGAACCATGTTCACAGATCATAAACTAGATCATGCTTATGACTATGAGAAACTATATTATCATAGAGATGATGGTGATGAAACCCTATGATCTACCAAGATAGCATGGAAATACCATATAGTAGTAGGATTCCCTCTACACTACCATCTCATATGACTTCCTCATCCTTTGTAGCTCCACTAGTAGTATATGGTCTCCCTTACTTTATTGGCTACCTACATTGAAAACCATCCCCTTTTCCTAGGCCTATTGTCACTATCACTCTAATTGCCCATCTCCCCTCTATGTTGCTCTACCTTAATTTGCATTGTGTTTCACTTCAATCGGGTCTACTCCAACACTATGCAAATGATGCTCCTATTTGCCTCCATGGTTACCACTATGGCCTATAGTGCCTCTATCTCCTTTTCCTACTCCAATAGACCTACAACCTCATTGGATCCCACCTATTACATTATGTGGCAACTCGTATTGTTTCCCCTCCCCTTGAGTTAGATATGGTGATGGTCCTTCTTGTGGTCATTACTATCTTAACCTAAACCTATGCTAGGGCTAGTCTCGATGGGATTATGTTTGTCTACTATCACTTCATGGCATATTGAGTGGCCTATTAAAGTACTAGATGAACTTGCTAGCTCATAATATAGCATCTCTACACTAGAATCGATGAGGATATCCTTAGGGGAACAATACCCATATACAATCTCTTATACTCGAGGGCCACCTCGATGTTATCCACCCTTGTATCCACATATAGTGGGTTACATAGATCCTCCTCCATCAATTTTACCACATTAAGAGTACCTTTAACTCCTTATGGGTCCCTTGTCACCCTCCTAAAATAGTATTCTTTGAGGTTTGAAATCTCCTATAGAATATTGAATTGGTGTTATACTCGATCAAATTAGTATAGCTCTAGCTCACCCTTATTAGTGATAACCTACTAGATCCTCCATACAAGGTGTATATACCATGATTTTCATATGATATGGTGCTATTTTAACTCATCTATCACCTACCTTCCTAGTGACAAGACACTAGTATATACCCTATGCCCACACTCATAGTGTTCGATCCACCTATATGTTGTTGGTTGCTTCATATTGGGAAATTGCCCTAGTAGTGCATTGGCCTCTAGATCACTATGTGCTCCCAAAACCACACCTGGAGCAATATTGTACATATCAACCCTATTTGTTTCTTATAAATGATACCATGCAAAATTCTATACAAGCGAGCCAACACATATGGTCCCTATGCAAATATCACTCCCTAATCTTGCATGTTTTTCACTACTCATCAATACCCATGGTATGTATTCCCTACTCATGTGGCACACCAACATCCCTACCACCACCCCACATAGTACGAATGTTAGTGTCCCAACTCCATATCAATGTGGTATCTCATCAACATGGAATCCAATCTGCTAGATCACATGTATCAGATCCCTTGATATCATCTTTGATGTTACCATCAATATTTATACCCATGTAAATAGCCCTCCTAAAGGGGATACTCAATATGTGCCACACAACCTCTAGTTTGATAGTCATCTCCCTTATCGATAATCAAACTATGGATAATTTTGGATACCACCTCTTCCCTAGAACCATCAATAGTGCCCTATCAGCCTCAACACAAGGCATCTCTACCTGATGTAATAGCCCCACATTCTCTAGTGTCTCCCTCTTTATCATTGTGAGCTCTCTCATAACCTCCTTGAGTGTGCATGACCACCACTCTCTGCTCTTGACTATATATAGCTACATAATCAACATTAAAGCATTAACACATTTCATCATTCTCATTAATCATTAAAAAAGGTATTTTTTTGTAAAATTAACCAAATTCATTCCTCTAGATGAATGGGTGTGAATTTGGCATGACCACTTGACTAAATTCATGCCACGTGATTGAATTCTTGTTCCATGGTGAATTTGTGTAAAAAATGCTAAAAAACATTAAAAAATTGCTTAAAATTTGAAAATTTTGTAGGGAAATACTATCTCTAACCTAAACTAGAAATGAGTATCAATTCCTATCTTCACTCAATCTATAACAGTGCTACTATCACCTCTCATCATGATAACATGGTGAGTTTGGAACACCATTCTCATTTTTCTTGTCCAAAGCTACTTTTTCCTTCTTATGCAGTGAAAATGAGCTCCTTTTCCCTCCTTTACCTCTTTTCTTCATTCCTTCTTTTCCCTGTCTTTCTTCTCTCTCTTTCCTTTATTTTACCTCCATTTTCTTATCTCCCATCCCCTTATTTTTCTCTCTGCTTGTATTTTCTCTTTATCTTCTTTGATTTTCTTATTTTCACTTCCTTTGTTTACCTTTTTCGAGTTTTCTTTAGTAATTTCACATTCCTTCTAAAAATCAAGGGGGAACCCTAGCCTTAGAGCCATTAATGGCAATCAATGCCTTAATTTGCATGTAGATTTATGATTTTTAGGATAATGCACTTTTTTGCACTACCCCTCTATCCAAACCTGGCCATCCCTTTTTTGTGTTTGTTATTTTTGCCCATAGGCATCTACATATTTCTTTGATGCATTTATTTATCCATAAATAATCAAAGAGGGAAAAAAATTTAGACATGGAAAATTGACCCATCAAAATGATCAATATTTCCTTAGATCCTTAGGAAGCCACCCAATTAACTTGCCACATGCAAATTTGGGATCCTTTTTCCCTCTTTCTTTATCCTTTTTCCCTAGCTTTACCAAATTCATGTCTAGTCCATATGGGGCATGAATTTGGCTTACCATGTTTTCACCCTATAATTACTGGGTGTGAATTTGGAATTCTAGGGGTTTTTCTCTCAAAAATGCCTCCCCTCATTGGCTTTTATGGTGTTGGTCCTTGCCTATGATGAAATTTCATTTTCTTGCCCTTTTAGCTCTCCAAACCCATTATAAATAAGGTATTATCCCTATTTTACCTAAGATATCTCCCAATGAATCTTCTTGAGAATCCTAATCTTGACATGCTCATAAGTACTCTTCTACTATGGGATTTCTATTTTGTTATCTACTTTGGAGTTAGCTCCTTGGGCTCCTAATAGTGAACCTCTCCTACAGCAAGAATATTGACAATGGTTAACACAATAGTTGAACATATTAGTGCCATTGGACTCATCCCTTAATGACAAAGTGGATTCAACCATTAAAATTATAGTTAAGCTTGAGATGCATCTCCTAAAAGCTAAGCATGAATTTACCCCTTATTCATGGAGGAATTATGTGAGCTCAAGAAGGATTAATTGTAGCTTACCTAGATAAAATTGTATTTTTAAGAGGAATGGATGGAATTTAATGAGGAAATTAACAAACTCTAGTCTTGAATCTATTCCCAATGATAAGGCTTCCAAGTTTGGGTCCTTCATCACCAATAAGATGAAGATCCCCCACAAGCTACCATGACTATAGTGAATTTTCACTTCATATGAAATATGGTAGCAATTCCCTACTCAAACCAATATTTTGAAGGAAGACCAATGCAAAAGGAGTGCAAAATAGGAGCAACTAGGACCTCGAAGTAAGTCATGATCCAAGAGTCGCTATAGAAGTTTGGTAGATAGAACCCCAAGAACAAATATAAATGACAAAATATGATAATAAATAGAGGTCTAAGAGTATCTCAAGCATCACATCACATACAAGGTTCTAGTGATTGAGATTCTAAATAAATATTGATAATTGTAGACACCAACTGAATCTGATAGAGAACCTAAGGAAGCAACAATCCAAAAATTAGGAAAGTAAAGAAGTGGTATCCATGCGATTGAAATAATCATTAGGGTTGGAAAAGAACTTCTACAATAAGCAAGGATACTTTTGTGGGTGCCACCTAAGCTTAGGTTTATAATGAAGAGAAATCCCACTAATGTAATGTTAAAAAAGAAGATACCTCTCATGTAAGGCATTTTTTATGATATGAACTCAAATCAACTCTAGATGTACCATGCTTGAATGCTACATGACACATCAAGCCCAACAACTAAGGAGGACATAGGATATCCTTGACCATGGTGGTTGGAGACAATTTTGATTTTTGAATTTTGAGATAATTGTATAAACACCCAACTTGGGACCCAAAAAAGAGGGAAGATAAAACTCTCCTTAATCCCTATGTATCAAACTCTCATTCACCTCCTATGTATCAATCTAGATTCAAGCCTTGATTTATTTCATGTATAGGCCTTCAAGTCTCTTTCTTTTTAGTATATTTGTACAAGTTCTTTCATGTATGTATATAAAGAGCTATAATTGCTAATTTTATCTTGGTATTTATGTGTGTGCATCTTCGTGCGAGTTATAAATAATATTTGTCTTGGTTTTTATGCAAATTCTATGGATGAATGATTATACTAGTTTAAAACCATGTTCATAATTACTACCATGTTTGATGCATATGTTCATTAATACCATTGATACCTAAAAGAGTTTTGTGATTCTTAGTTCATCACCACCCATGGTTTAGGGTAATGATTTTTTAAATCTTTCTCTCTTTCTCCTTTTCATCAATAATATCAAGTAGACTAGGTTAGCTTAGGTGAAGCAAGTGTAAAAGATCACATCTAGTAAGGAGCCAACCTTAGAAATAATCCCAAAGGTCATCCTTAGAGTCACATCCCTTGCTCCCTGAACTTTCAAATTGTGTGTTCTTCATGAGGCATGAGTAACAAGTGCATCCAACTAATGTAATAGATGGTCATTGTACTTTGCGCATTACCAAAAATTATCATCCTTTGTCTATCTATAGGGTTCAACCCACAAATTTACATACCCTTAGAACATATAGACACAATGCCAATATAAATTCCAATTTATAATAATAATAATGACCTCCAAATATTAAATACATTACCTAGTTAAGATAGGTTAAACATAGTTTGGTACTTGGAGTCTTCCAAGCCCTTATCTCCTAACCCAAGATGTAGTCAACCTAGCATGTATGCATTGTCATAATGGATATGGGTAATAATAATAAAAGCATATAATAGGACCCTTTTTCCTAAGTGATGACTCACCCCTATACCTAAAAAATAAAGTAGTCATAGATCTCAAAAATTCTAACATGGTTAAGATCATCATCCATAAATATCCTATATGGATCTCACACTTCTTCTAAACTCATTATTAGAGTTGATCCATTAACCTAAAGAAATGATAAATCAATTCATAGGTAGGCCACTATCCTTGGCCACATCTAATACCAACATACAAAGTATAAGACCTCATTTTATTTTATATCATTAGCTAAATAACATTTTATATCAAATATTTAAATTTATAAAGGAATTACACATAAGATATTATACTTCATTCTCAAGTTTTACATACGGTCATAATGGGGTTTCTATTTGTAATGACAAACATCAAGTGAAACTATAAAATAAAAGTAATTAAAAAGTATCCTCTATCAAATTTTATTGATGTTTCTATTCCTAAACAATAACAAATTCAAATAACCCATAATTTTTCATCAAACAAATCAGTAATAATTATAGATTCATGTCATCAAAATTATATCAAAAAAATATTGATAATTATTTACACCTGTATCCATTGTTCTCAAATACAATACCCACTGCTCCATTGAATGGACTATTCCATAAATGTAACTTACAAAATTAAAAGAAACATTCACATCATTGTTCTCAAATACAATGCCCACCCCCTCAATAGGTATAAAAGTGGGCTCTATTGGATTACATGATTAAAAGAAACATTCGTGTCATAAAAGTGATATTTAAGAACAAAACAAATACCCCGGATACAAGCCTTTATTTAAACAAAACTGGCTGGGTAGGCTATTGACTAATTACTTGTTAGTTGTTTTCATCCTCGAGATCATGTATCTCGTAATCATCAGCACGAGAACTTTGAACACTTTCGGTCTTGCTCGGATGCTGAACCAACATATTCCCCATCCCAGATAGTATGCTTTGCGCATCTTTCCATGTCCTCTTCTTCCTATAAAAAGTAAAAAATATTGATTTAATTGAATAACAAACTATCATTACATTACATTCAAATAGGAATTGGCAGAAACATCACACTTACGTCTTCAGGGAATTGTGTGTCCGGGGGCCTTTCCTGAAATGGTACACTTGGGGCATGCTCTATTTCTTTCAACTGCTCTAGCAAATAAGTTCTGCAAAGAAAACAATCCGAATGTGCAAACAAATATGGATTGAAGATGATAAGAAATCTATCATTTAAAATATAAAATAATTAACATATTATATTATTTGATGATAGGTAATTATTATTTACCTCAAAATTATTGTTCGAGTCCATAAGTTTATTATTTTTCTCAAAATTGTTTCCTAACTTTAACATGTTCAATGCTTTCATTCTTATGCATCCTTAATACCCAAATATATGCATTTGGGTCTCCTTATAAAAGCCACCTTTTATTAAGTATAGATTAACAAAATTCTTAACTTCACAGGACCTAATTTTAAATTTTGACAAACAAAACATATATAATAATTAATTAAACTATACTAATATAATAATCTAATAAAAGTAATCGAATACAATTAAAGTTAGTTGCAATCCTATATAACTAATTCAAATTCTAATATTGAAGGAGATATAGCCCTGTGAAGTCAATCATTTCGAACAAAGGTATTGACGATTTTTCAAATCGCAAAAAATGAAGTTGCAAAGCACGAAGGATTAAGGTTTTTTTCTTAAAAATGTCTTATATTTTAGGAGCCATATCTTTCCAAAGAGTTATAAGATTGAGTTGATTCTTGGACCAACTTGTGTAGAATTTGAACATCTTTAAAATGAGTTTGAACGATTTTTCAAGTCACGAAAAATGAAATTGCAATTATTTGCCAACTAGGTTTCGAACAATGGGAAGATAAATGAAGGGCTAGGACTTCATAGAGGTAAGAAATTCTATCTAGACAAAGAATTTCTTATCTAAGTTCTTTTTTCCCTTCCTTTATCATAGAAATTGTGAATGAAATTTTTATAAAGTTTTTATCAAATATTATATTTGTAAAGAAATTTTTGATAAATTTCGTTAAATTTTGAGTTTTAGTATCCTTTCCATGGATCTATTTATATTTAAATATTTAGAATCATCCCTAGTGGTAGAGGTTAGTGAGTGCACCTCAGAGAGATCCTCATTACTCCAATATAGAGCAATTTTTGGTAAATTTAATGGGTATTGGCCAGGGGCTTCAGCCTTGAGAAAAATGGATTGATAGGAGTTGGAAGTCTTCACGAGTGATTATATCATTTCTTCCCAAGGGTTTATTCATAGCCATTTTTATTCTAGGGAATAAAGAGAAAGAATCCTAAAAGGGAGTCATTGGTTTATGGGAAGGGCAGGGCTCTTCCTTACACATTGGTATGAAGACTTTTCACCTGAAAATATAAATTTATCCCTAATACCAGCTTGGGTAAGGATGTTTGGATTGCCCATTGAATTTTAGAAAATATATAGCTTCAAGGCAATAGGCAACACTCTAAAATAATTCCTTGAGATTTTAGATACAACAAAAGATGGATTTTTGGCTATTTATGCTTGAATATTGGTTATGATTGATATAAATAAAGCTTTACCTGAATCGAACATTATTAAGTATGGGGATAAGATGTGGATCCAAACTATATATTATGAAAACATATCTTTTAGATCTAGAAGATGTCATGAGGTGGAACATATTGAGATATCATGCCCTAAGAAGAGCCCATATGTAGAAAAACGTAAGAGAAATTTACAAATGAGTATGGATAAAGAAGGTTTCCAACTTCCAAAAAATAGATCTAGGAAAATAAAAGAAAATAAATAGTGGATACCATTAAGAAAGGATACTTGAAGAAATTCCAATTCTTTTGAGGCTTTAGCCTATGAAGAAAAAGTAGATCAAAACTTAGAGGATACATGACAACAATTTTAACATATTAGCAAGGACTCTATTCAAAATGATCATAATTTAAGGAAGAACATTCTTGATGAACCCAAAGAATATGTTTCATCAGATTTTGAGGACTCTATTGAAGTACCATGCACCATTCAGGAGGAAATAATCAGTAAAGAGAATGCAATTTTAGAAGGTAATACCTCTGCCATTAACAAGAAAATACCAGAAACTAAGCAGGATAAGTCAAAAAATTCTATAATAAAGCTAGAAGAGGATAAATATATTGAAAAACAAAATGGTAGAATAATATTGAGGAATCGAATAATAAGACCTACTCCTGATATAGGCAAGACAAATAGAGGAAAAACTCAAATTATCAAGCAAGATCTAGGGAAGCAAGAGATAACATAAAGAATGGAACATAAACTAATTTGGTTGCACTTCTATTTACCAAACAACAAAATGATATTGGTAATATGCAAGAGGGGACACAAGCCCCTAATAAGACATGATTATCATCTCATGGTATATAAGGGGTGTTAATACCCCCTCAAAGCATAGGTTTTTAGGGACCTATGTTTAAGTAATAAATATGATATTCTTTGTATTAAGGAAACTAAAATGACAAAAGAAGAAGTTTCAAAAACTATGAAAGTAGTTTGGGTAAGATGTGAATGGGATGCTAAGGATTTTGATGTAGCAGTAGGGGGAATTCTAACTTGTTAGAATCCTTCTAGAACCTTTTTTTATGAATGGTTACACAAGAGGTTCTAGAAGGATTCCAACAAGTTAGAAGATATGATATGATAGTTTAATCATGGAATTCTTTAGGTAATGGTGGGTTGTATGCTCTTCCAAACCAAATTAAAGCTATAACATCTAGATTAAAAGAATGGAACAAGAATACCTTTGGAAATATTTTTGAGAAGAAAGAAGAACTAAAAGATAAACTTTTAAAACTCCAAAAAAGTGATGAAAATAATACAAGCTTAGAGGATGTGTTGCTTAGTGAATATCATAATATTTTGAGAAAGGAAGAGAAGTTATGGAGATTAAAATCAAGACAAACTTGGTTATAAGAAGAAGATAAAAATACAAATGTTTTTTATAGTATGGCTATAGTACAGATATCTTCTTCTAGAATTGGTAGAATTAAATCAATAGAAGGGATTTGGATTGAAGATCGAGTGAAATTAGAGAAGAGGCTAAGTCATTTTTAAAAATATTCTAGGTTCAGAGGAGACCAAAATTCTTAATGATAAACTTCTTCAAGATGTTCCTTCAGTTATAACAAATTAAGAAAATAGGAAATTGATGGATCCTATTACTCTATAAGAATTTCATTTAGCTATTTTCTATTTTAATAATGATAAATACCTTGGTCCAGATGGACTCTTTGAAGTTTTTTATCAACATAATTGGGATATACTTCTTCAAGATGTTCCTTCAGTTATAACAAAATCATTACAGAAGAGCAAGGAGGTTTTGTGAAAGGGAGATAAATTTTGTATGGGATTATAGTAGCTCATGAAGTTATACATTCAAAAAATTCAAGAAAAGATAAATCTATGATCTTAAAACTTAATATGAGTAAAGCCTATGATAGGGTTAAATGGAATTTCCCTTTTGCAGTTTTAGATAAATTTGGTTTTGGGAAGAAATGAGTTAGGTGGATTAAAGCTTGTGTCTCTATAGTTTCTCATTCAATGTTGGTCAATGGGTTAGTGAAATAATATTTTAAATCTAAGAGAGACCTTAGACAAGGAGATCATTTATCTCCTTATTTGTTCATTATTATGGTAGAAGTTTTGAATAGGATCTTAAATAAGGCTTACAGAGATGGATTTATAAGTGGAATTAAGGTTAGTAGTAACATCGATGACATCACCCATCAAAAGTTTGTAGATGATACACACCTTTTTGAAAGGGTAAGGATAAATGAGGCCAGGGCTTTGAATGACTTTTTAAAAGAGTACGAAAGAGCTTTAGAACAAAAAATTAATAGGACTAAATCTAAAATTTACTTTCTTAACAGTTTTGCTAACATCAAAGCAAGAATTTATAGGTTGCTTCAAATGGAAGAGGTAAATTTACCAACAACTTATCTAGGGATGCCTTTATTTGAGGGGATAATGAGGATAGATTTATGGAATCTAGTTATTAGTAAAGTTCAAAATAAACTTCCATCTTTGAAAGGTAGATGGTTATCTTTAGAGGAAGAGTGCAGTTAATTAAGTCAGTCTTAAAAGCCATTCCAAATTATTATGTCTTTGTATTCTATGCCAAAAGCAGTTGAAAATAGTTTAATATTTATTATGCGATCATTATTATGGTCAGTTTTACATGATAAAAGGAAATTTTCTTTGATTAAATGGAGCAAGTTGTGTGATGATAAAACTAGGGGATGTCTTGGTTTAAGAGCTCTTACAGATGCAAACTTAGCTCTTAGGGGTAAATTTATCTAGAGATTGTACAAAGAGAATCAAAGAAAATGGGCAAGAATTCTTCTAAGTAAGTATGTTGATCCCAATGACTCAAGTTTAAAATTTACTGCTTTCTCTCTTCCCAATGGTTCTGCTCTTTGGTATGGTTTAAAAAAAATCTATTGATCTTATGGTTAAAGGTTTAAGATGGGTGGTGGGAACTAGAGAAAAAAAATCTATTTGGATAGATACTTGGTGTGATAAGAAACCACTCAATTTAGATCTAGTTTTGAAACCTTGGGTGAGATTGCTTCAAGACAAATACAGTGATAGGGTTTCATAAATTTTGTACAAGGATCAAGAAGGAAGATACAAATGGAAAGAAGATTTTTTACAAGCATACAAGACATTGATGATAGGAGGCAATTGAGTAGAAAGATAACATCTATAATTATTTTGAGTAATGCCAAGGATAAATTGATTTGGGAGTTGAATAGCTTAAGAGAATACACAACAATAAGTGGATATAATGTTTAACACCAACATAATAATAATATCACTAGAATTTGGAGAGATATTTGGGATAGCCCAAGCATTCATAAAGTTAAAATATTTGTTTGGCTAGTAGATGATAGAAGAAATTTGTCCTGGGATAACCTTATGAAAAGGGGTTTTCATGGCCCCTCTAAATGTGTTTTGTGTAAGGAGGAGGAGAGTATTGACCATATCTTAGGGCATTACTCAATTGCCTGAAATCTATGGCAATGGATTCTTAATATGTTTGGTAAATGCATGGTGATGAATAGAAAAATTGAAGATTGGTTAAAGCAATGGTAGAGCACTAATAAAAGTGAGGCTTTACAGACAATATGGGATATTTCAAAAGATACAATACTTTGGACTATATGGCTAGAAAGGAATAGAAGAATTTTAAAGGAAAGAAAAGCAATTTAGAGGTAATGAAAAAGAAGATATATTTAGCCATAGAGGAGTCTAAACCAACCCTATCAACTCACCCTATCCCTAATTTGGAAGCAGAGAGTCTTGATAGATGGAGTCAAGTCATTAAATGGAATGATGATATTGGATACAAGAGAAGCAAGAATATAAAGTGGAAACCACCATATGTGGAGTGGGTTATGCTGAAGTCTGATGGAGCATCTAAAGAAAACCCAAGACCAAGAGGAGGAGGAATAATTAGAAATAATAGAGGAGAGATTTTGTCTCATTATGAATTCAATTGTGGATTTAAGATAAATAGTGAAGTGGAAGCTTGGGCAGCTTTAGAAGGGTTAAAAATATGTAAACAAATGAAATGGAATAGAGTTTGGATGGAAGGTAATTCTCTCATAGTAATAAATGCAATTTTGAGGAAAGCAAAGGCTCCATGGAATATACAAGAGATAATTGTGGAAATTCTAGAACTTGCTAAAGAGTTTGAAGAAATCAGTTTTACACATATATTAAGGGAAGGAAACAAATGTGCAGATAAGCTAGCCAATAGAGGGGTTTTGATTGAGGATCGTGAAGTTAACATCTCATTTTCATGGTTAGAGGAAGTAGAAAGTTTAGTTGAAGCTATCAGAAATTGTTGATTGCTTAAATCAATTAATGATTAAGATCTACTTTAATATTTTCCATTGGTAATATCTATTTTATTTTGTAACAATAATGTGTGTTCATTTAGACTATTTATTATAATTTTTGATGTTGCACTTGTGTTTCAGGAAGGAAACTAGCAATCCCGATTTGGTAAACCAGACTATGTTTGTACGATGCTCTGGAAATATTACTCTACTAAGATGCAAGGAATATATAATAGAGGTGAATTTTTGTCATTGTGAAGGCTGCTATAGGAAAATGAATACTTGTATTCATACAAAAATTTGAAAAGATCCAAAAAAATAAAAATCAAGAATTCAGAAATTTTATGTAAAATGATGTAAGTTTCTAAGTATAGTATCTCAATTGAAATGAGAAATGTATCTATTTGTAAGCTCTTAAGCTCTAAATAAGACAGATGTAATTTATTAAGCATGAGGACCCAAATACAACTCCTTTTTATCGGGAAAAAAACAAATTCAAAGTCATAACATATTCTAATCCATTAAATAATAATCTAACGGAATTTCTTCTCATATCAAAGTCATAATATTATCTAACCACTTTAATAAGAATGTGGACAGTAAAAATATTACCTTATTCATTGTAGGATTTTCTTATTGCTGGAAGCCACACGAAGGGTGTAGTCCGGACCAAAGTACTCATAGTATTCATTGTAAGGCAATTTATCTTCAGGTTCAACACCTACAGCAACAGCAGTCTGTGGCAACCAAACCAAAGACTTATTTAGCTAGCTTACACTATTTGAAAAAAATAAACAGTTAAGCAATATTTTTAAACATACTCCCCCCCCCCCCCCCCCCCCCCCCCCCCCCCCGCCGCCATAAACAGAAAACCTCATCAGTACTTTTGAAAGTAAAAGCATGGTTACTATAACAAAACTGACTAAAAACCTCAATAAGTGTTAAGTCACAAGTACTTGGAATAGAATACAAAACTTCCATAACTGTCGTATAAGAAAGCCAATGAGAAAAACTACTATGTGGACAAATGAAAATGATGGAGGAGTTGGAGGGATAAGAAAGCAAATGAGATAAACTACTATGTGGACAGATAAGAAAGCAAACGAGATAAACTGCAATGTAGACAAATGATGGAGGAATTGGGAGGGAAGACATCGCATACAAAATCTACCAAAATCCAAAAAAAAAGGGAGGGAAAAGACTTACTTGGTGAACCTTGAGCAGTTCGAGGATTGCAAGAACAATATCATTGACATAGCAAAAACCAGAGGCCTCACATTTCTTGGCATGGTGGAGGCCCCCAGCCCAATTGATGGCAATGTCAGCATCCCTCCTATTGATCTTCACAGCAGCCCCAATAGATCCCCCTGCAGAGGCTTGACAAAAATTATACAGTCCCTCAAACACAGGACAGTCCCCATCCCCCATTTTGAACCTCTTCAACTGCCTTGCATATTTCCGCTGGTTCAATTTGTCTGGAGTCACATTCTCCAAAAATTTTATGTAGTCATCAGTGTGAAATTCCCTCATGTCCTTGCTCTGTGCAAGGAAAGGCTTGCACACTTCCATCCTCTGGAGGAGACCATAGTGAACAATCAAGTTGTGGGTCATTCTGACCCTGTGTGGCTTCATTACGTGCCCCTCACCGTAGTAATGGTTGCCAATATCGGAGTCATAAAAATATGTCACTCTCTTTTTCTTCTCTTCTGTCCCAGAGATCAGAGAATTGCCACCTTCCTCCATAATATGGAATGAAATAACTCTACAAAAATCATGTTAAAACTTGGTTATAATACAACTTAAACAGATTTTATAATGGATCCAAGTTCTCCCACGATCATAACTTGGACTCTAGAATACATTGTGTAAAAAATAAATTCAAAGTAACAATAAAAATGTTGCTATCTAAAATAGAAATTCAACGGAACACTCATGTTAATTATTGTAGAATTAATAAACATGTTGGGTATATTATATTACAATTCAACCCAAAAAAATATCAAATCCAACCAATGCGTCCACATGGCCACATGGAGTAACCCACAACAACTTAAGGAACAAAATGAAAGATAACATACTTTAAAAAATACTAACCCCTCGCCTCCTAATAAAAATATTACATAATAAAATTTCAAAGAGGACTAAATACAAATTAGCTTAGTTTCGTTTATCCGATAAAATAATTTTACTAACTCTACGAGTATTAGGATTAATTGTTTAGTCTAAAGCATAATAACCTAGTTTTAAATATAGTGGATTGTATGCATATAAATATTATTAATATAATTAATTATTAAATAAAAATTATTTAAAATGGTATCAAAACATTTAAAATATTTACTTTTATAAAATCTAACGAAACTCAAAGTCACATCTCAAGAAAATCAACATAAAAAAAGAACCTCAATGTTGTGATGCTGCTTTTTGTGATGGATGTATATACACTTATGGAAAACAAGAAAAACAACATAAAAAAAGAACCTCAATTCTGTGATGCAGCTTTTTGCGATGGATGTACAAGGACGCGAAAGGAAATAATACTTATACAAACTAACCTAAAAGTGTTGTATTGCCAACTTCTGTTTTCGCAAGAGATCTAATACAATAGATATAATTTCTTTTTAAAAAAAATTGATACTTATAAAAACTGACCTTAAAGCTGTGATGTTGCTGTGGATGCTGCTTCCTGATATAACAGAGTAGATATACAAAATGAGATGTCTTTATAGAGTTCTATTAACTTTGTCTTACCCAAAAGATTTGGGCTTCGGTGATCCCATTATCCAACGGATTTGGCTTTCGATGATCCGATAAAAAAATGTCCTCGATGGCAAAAGGTGTTATTCTCTTATGTAAGACCATTATATTAAAACTAAAATAAAAAATAAGATTTATAGTGATGATGTTTTGGATGTGTTTTGTCGGTCAATGTTGTTATTCTCTTAGGTATTTAAAAAAAGAAAAACAAAATATACCTCTTATAAAATTTATAGGATTTTTGTTAGCTTTGTTTTATGTGGGCAAAGGTGTTATTCTCCTATATAACATCATTGTATTAAAAAAATAAAATTAAAAAAATAGGGTTTATAATGATGTCATGTTCATTCCATTGTTGTTATAACACAATTGTATTAAAATAAAAAATAGGGTTTATAGTGAGGATGTGTTGGATTTGGTGTCCTATTAGCAATAGTGTTATTTTTCTATATATGAAAGGAAAATTACTTATAAAAGCTCTTGAGGTTTTGTTGACTTTGTTCTATTTAATAGATTAAGGCTTATAATGACGATATTTGGATATTTGGATCTGTGTCTTGTTGGATAAGGTGTTATTCTCCTTTATAGCACCATTGTGTTAAAAACTAGCTTAGATATAAAATATATATATCTAAAAACGTCGAGAGTTATCAATCTCAAGGCCCCTATCTCATTTCTTGGGGGTGTGATCTCCAAGATAGGCGCATCGCGATTGATAACTCTCCAAGTTTTTAGATATATATCCTGTATATCTAAGCTAGTTTATTAAACGGTTGCAGTTTATTAAACGGTTGCAACGACCACTGTTTTAGTTTAAATATTTTAAATATTTTTTTAAAGATTCAAAATGATCAATCTTTCCTTAGATCCTTAGGAAGCCACCCAATTAAATTACCACATGCAAATTTGGGATCCTTTTTCCCTCTTTCTTTATCCTTTTTCCCTAGATTTACCAAATTCATGTCTAGTCCATACGGGGCATGAATTTGGCTTGGCATATTTTCACCCTATAATTACTGGGTGTGAATTTGGAATTCTAGGGATTTTCTTTCAAAAATGCCTCCCCTCATTGGCTTGCCTTGGTGTTGGTCCTTGCCTATGATGAAATTTCATTTTCTTGCCCTTTTAGCTCTCCAAACCCATTATAAATAAGGTATTATCCCTATTTTACCTAAGATATCTCCCAATGAATCTTCTTGAGAATCCTAATATTGACATGCTTATTTTCTCATGCTCATAAGTGCTCTTCTACTATGGGATTTCTATTTTGTTATCTACTTTGGAGTTAGATCCTTGGGCTCCTAATAGTGAACCTCTTCTACAACAAGAATATTGACAATGGTTAACACAATAGTTGAACATATTAGTGCCATTGGACTCATCCCTTAATGACAAAGTAGATTCAACCATTAAAATTATAGTTAAGCTTGAGATGCATCTCCTAAAATCTAAGCATGAATTTACCCCTTATTCATGGAGGAATTATGTGAGATCAAGAAGGATTAATTGTAGCTTACCTAGATAAAATTGTTTTTTAAGAGGAATGGATGGAATTTAATGAGGAAATTAACAAACTCTAGTATTGAATCTATGCCCAATGATAAAGCTTCCAAGTTTGGGTTCTTCATCACCAATAGGATGAAGATCCACCACAAGCTACCATGACTATAGTGAATTTTCACTTCATATGAAATATGGTAGCAATTCCCTACTCAAACCAATATTTTGAAGGAAGACCAATGCAAAAGGAGTGCAAAATAGGAGCAACTAGGACCTCGAAGTAAGTCTTGATCCAAGAGTCGCTATAGAAGTTTGGTAGATAGAACCCCAAGAACAAAGATAAATGACAAAATATGATAATAAATAGAGGTATAAGAGTATATCAAGCATCACATCACATACAAGGTTCTAGTGATTGGGATTCTAAATAAATATTGATAATTGTAGACACCATTTGAATCTTATAGAGAACCTAAGGAAGCAACAATCCAAAAATTAGGAAAGTAAAGAAGTGGTATCCATGTGATTGAAATAATCATTAGGGTTGGAAAAGAAATTCTTATTTTGGAAAAGAACTTGTGAGGTCGCCACTTGAGTTTGCATGTCCTATTTTGAGAAAATAGGTTATTCCCTGATTTAGAGTCTCCTTGCATGAGGCCTCTAAACTAAAGACATGCATGACTGAAGTCTCTCTCTTTGATTTGGAGCCATTCCTCGCAATTGCATGACCTGAAGCTTCAGTTAACTGGCGGACTTGCCGAGGTTTGAATTTTTGCCAGTCAAAGTTTCTATTTGCCTCACCCTAGGGCGAATGCTGGTATTCGTCCCTGGGTGGGATGAATGCCAGTTTGTATTCATCCCTGGGTGGGACAAGTAGAGAGCAAGGTACCAAAAAGGTGCCAAATTGACCTCTGACCTCCAAACTACTTTTGGGAGTGGTTAGGACCACTCTTTAACCTCTAGGGGCTGCCCTAGGGGCTGTGTGTGTCAATGTGATCAGCGCTTGTTGCCACATAATCAGATTGGTGCTATTTTGGTGTCTACAATTTCATACTTCTTTGGATCTACTATGCATAGGAGGAGGCATTTGTATTGTGTTTTCCACCTATGGATCTTACATATCCAACACACCTTCATATGCAAACCTTGAACCTCTTATATAGAGTATTGTAGTGACCTAATCACTACCTTGGAATCCCCAACACTTAGAAGACCTGCAAATCTAAAGAATTAAACAAATGGAGGTTCTAGGGATCTAATTTACAAAATAAAGTCTAGAGGTGTCTACTCTAAGAGGTTTGGTTGGTCTAGTAAGAACAAATCACTCATCAACCAAGAGTGAAATTATAGAAGCATGAAATATTGTGCAAGATCAAAATCAATTTAAATATACTTTATTGTATCATCTATGTTGATTTGGGTCTGAATTTGGTCGACTAGGCCTATGCAAATGCAACAAACTATGTTTGGGAAATACAAGCTACATTTGGGACTGTGTAAATGTAATAGACTGCATTTACAAAATGCAAGTTATGTTTGGAATTATGTAAATATAGTAGACTGCATTTGGGGAGGTTTTTTAGAAGGGCTTAGTTGGTTGCTTCTCAGCTTCTATGACTTGAAACTCAAATAGGATATGGTTTTTTAGCACAAATTTGGTTACATTACAGTACTTGTTTCATCCTCTTTTTATCAGTAAAATGGTGGGTTATTTGTAAACTTTTGGGAGGTGAGAGGGCTGAGGATAGTGTAGACACCAAAACAGCACCAATCCGATTATGTGACTGCAAACACTGATCGCTTTGACAAACACAGCCCCCAGGGCAGCCATCAGAGGTCAAATAGTGGTCCTAACCACTCTCATAGCAATTTTGTAAGGCCAAGAGGCAATTTGGCACATTCAAGAACTTTGCTCAAAATTTGTCTCACCCAGAGATGAATTCAAAATGGAATCTGTCTCACCTAGAGATAGATTCTGAATTCGTCTCTGGTAGGGATGAATTCCAAGTTTAACGGGCAAAAAGAAGAATGGTGCCAAGTGGAAGCCTAGGACAATCAGTTGATGACTCCTGCCTCACACGCATGTGTGGGTGGATAGATAGGCCGTTAGATTACTGTCACAAGGGCAGTTATGAAAGCCCAAGTCAATGGAGGACTCCCCTCCCTCATGGGAAGACATGACTGCCACATGGCACCTATGACCAACACATGGCGCTTGTGCTTCCCTCTCAAAAGAGACCCCATGGGTCTATAGAAGGTGGGACTTTTCTCACCCAAAAGATATAATTTAGAGGATATTTCAAGCAACGAAGTGCTACCGAGTTGAAGACCCACTTGCATCCCTTTTGGTTCACCTTCTCACATCCACCAATATCTTTTGCAAGGGAGGTTGTTGGGTGGCTTTTGGAAGCTTGAATCTGACCCAAATCCAACACATGGACACCTGAATCAACCAATTTGCCGACACCCCAATCCTAAGAGGTTTTGGGCCCATCCCTAGTGGATTGGCACCGAAATCAAGTGCCAACGGTGGGAGGCCCACTTGGGCACCCCTGCACTTTATAAGTTTCATTCTAAAAGCATTCTAGATTATTGTTTTAGGTTGCATATCATGTTATTCTATTTGGTTAACTCATAGCTTCAATTTCATAACATTTTGATCAGATTTTGTCATGCTTTTTGTCGCTTTGTTGTCCTACTAACTTGCAGGTGGCGATATCGAATTCCCGAGGATAGAGACCAAATTGGGAGAATCCGACCATCTGGGTCGTCCCAAAATGACCCCAATTATATAACCCCTCTATTTGTAGGCATTTTGTAGGTCTCAGGATTCGACATTGGAGCAGATCACTTAGGCTTTTCCAATACAGAAGAATTCATCCCACCCAGAGACGAATTACAGTCAGAATTCGTCCCACCCAGGGACGAATTCCAAGTGAAGGAAGATTGGCCATCTATCTCAGTGGCAATGGCCTTTGGGTAATATCTTCTATCTTCTATCAGGTTTCTAGGCAATTTGGGCTCACTTTACTTACTATTTCAGACAAATGTTTGCATGCATCTTTTGGCGATTTTAGAGAACAAACACTTCTTATGTGCAGCAGGTGCTACTGACATCTTTGTTGTTTTTGTGTTCGTAGGAGGAGCAGCAGAGGTCAAGGACTCATCAGCGTAAGCGGTGGAAACATTCTGGCCCGCCCATTCAAACGTGGGCACGCGGGAAGAGGAACCTTAAGTGTCGATTGTAATCAAATTATTTTAACGCTTCTAGCCCCTGAAAAGGGAGGAGGCATCTTTGTAACAAAGATCAAGAAATTTTAATGAAAGGGCTATGTTTTCTCCATTTTCTTGTATCTCATTCCAATGCATCTCTTTCATTTCATGCATTTTACATTTCTAGGACTTAAGCGTATTTGATTTTGAATGCATCGCAATTAGTGTTTCCTTTGCCCAAAATCTCGTGCTTTCAGTGGCGATCACGGTGGGACGCTGTTCCCTGGTTTTTAAAATCACGAAAACTGATCAAATTTTTGTGTTTTGTGCTTGACAGGTACATTTTTTTTTGTGGCAGACTGCTATTCGTCTCTGACTGTTACGAATTCTTTACTGCAATTCGTCTGACCCTGAGACGAATTCAAATTCATTTCTGGCAGGGATGAATTTTGTTCTGAAATTCGTCTCACAAAGGGACAAATTCCCGCTTGTAGATTTTTAGAGCAAAAATTCTGAAGAAACCAGTCCAGGCAGAGAAGAGGTAGGGATTTTTATAATCTTAGTTAAATTTTCTATTTCTGTTTCTGTTTCTTAGACTGTTTTCATTTTATCCTGCATTGCTTAGGGAAAGTCATTTATGCTTGTTTCATTTTTGCTAAATAAAATGAATCACACACACTTCAAACAACAACTTTAAACCAAGGAGCTGGTCGTAAGACCCCAGCCCTTGAGCAAGACCAACGATGGGTTCATCACCACCTTGGCTTAGATTTGCATCCATTTCTCGATTGTCAACTGTTGTTAGGCGTAAATCCTGATGAAAGCCGATCGAGTGTCACTGGGGTGATTCCCTTGCGCACGAGGATAAGTTTTCTATGGTAGGTGCCATTAACAGGACAATCCCCCTTCTGTACCACCTACGTACCACATACCTTATGCTCTCATGTACCTATAGTCTCCCTCTCGTAAGGGAAGGTATATAGAGAGGTTGGTATATCGGCCTGGTTGGTATATTGAAGGGGCAATAATTTTGGGAGTTATATGAGCCATCATAATGCATTTAAACGTTCTTCAAAACCTACAAAAACAAAACAAAACATCAAAATGCACTAAACCAGTTTAGGGCACACCAATAATCCTTAAAAGAGATAATCACGATTTGTGTATGCGTGTGTTCAATTCTGCTTAGTGTAGACAAAAAAAAAATCATCATAAATGAGATAAAAATCTACTTAGATAGCATAGAAGCAACGCAATGGTGTACACCCGTAGCCAAGCCCAATCAAGGGTAGAAGCTCCGAAAGGTACACAAGAAGTAGGCACAAGTCGCTTTCGCTTTAGTCCTGAGGACTTGGTCATACCGCCTTATCGATCTGGCCTACAAAAGAATCTAATTCATGATCTCTGTTACAAAGATGCCTCCTCCATTTTTAGGGGCTAGGAGCATTAAAAGAATTTGATTACAATCGAGACTTAATGTTCCTCTTCCCGCGTGCCCACGTTTGAATGGGCGGGCCAGAATGTTGTCGTCGCTTACGCTGATGAGTCCTTGACCTCTACTGCTCCTCCTGTGAACACAAAAACAACAAATATGTCAGTAGCACCTGCTGCACATAAGAAGTGTTTGTTCTCTAAAATCACCAAAAGATGCATGCAAACATTTGTCTGAAATAGTAAGTAAAGTGAGCCCAAATTGCCTAAAAACCTGACAGAAGACAGAAGATATTACCCGAAGGCCATTGCCACTGAGACAGCCAGAAAATTTGCCTTCACCTGGAATTCATCCCTGGGTGGGACAAATTTTGACTGCAATTCGTCTCTGGGTGGGACGAATTCTTTTGTATTGGAAAAGTTGAAGTGATCTGCTCCAATGTTGAATCCTGAGACCTACAAAATGCTTACAAACAGAGGGGTTATATAATTGGGGCCATTTTGGGACGACCCAGATGGTCGGATTCTCCCAATTTGGCCTCTATCCTCGAGAATTCGATATCGCCACCTGCAAGTTAGTAGGACAACAAAGCGACAAAAAGCATGACAAAATATGAACAAAATGTTATGAAATTGAAGCTATGAGTTAACCAAACAGAATAACATGAGATGCAACCTGAAAAAATAATCTAGAATGCTTTTAGAATGAAACTTAAAAAAGTGCAGGGGTGCCCAAGTGGGCCTCCCACCGTTGGCACTTGATTTCGGTGCCAATCCACTAGGGATGGGCCCAAAACCTCTTAGGATTGGGGGGTCGGAAAATTGGTTGATTCAGGTGTCCATGTGTTGGATTTGGGTCAGATTCAAGCTTCCAAAAGCCACCAAACAACCTCCCTTGCAAAATAGATTGGTGGATGTGAGAAGGTGAACCAAAAGGGATGCAAGTGGGTCTTCAACTCGGCAGCACTTCGTTGCTTGAAATCTCCTCTAATCTGTATGCCCATTCAAAGCAGCCCCTTTTGGGAAGATGCCCTACATGTAGACCTTGATATAAATAGAGAATCATGTTCTGAGGTTAGGCATGAGTGGCCATAGTGTGATGAAGCGCTAGAGAGGCACACTGTCCATTTGGAGGGACAACATGGATATGGCGTCCCTTCTTTACCTCCCATCAGGACTGAAAGACAAAATCTGGAGCACAGGGCTCCTTACATAGGGTGAGCTAACTCTGCCTGCCCCATCCAAACCTGTGAAAGAGAGTACGAGGAAAGCCATCACATTCCTCAAGGACAACAAACAGCGTGGGAACCTTACGTTTCTGCACTTGCTAGGTATCATGATCATACATCAAGGCCAGAGCCTCGAGTACATGTCGCCCATCTTGACAGAGGGAAGCGACCCATTGAAACTTTAGATCAGCAAACTCGAGGCAAACACATAGGAGAAACATTCAAACCTCCTGAACAAAATAGGGTAGACCAAATTGACCCGATAATCGCTAGACATGCTGCCCGTCAAGCCCAAATCATGTGGCTTAAACAAAGTCATCAGGAGATAGAGTATCGACAACGCGTGGATAGAGAGCACATGCAACGCGAAGCATATGAGTTATGCTATGAATTACTTGAGAGGGAGCCAACCCCTCGCACCCAAAGAGCCAAAAAATATGAGAGGCATAATTCGTTGGTGCAGGATAGGTCTCCACGACCTCGTCAAGCTTTGCCTTCGAGACCTTATAGACCCGAGAGGGAGGCCACTCCCCGAAACAATGATGGGTACCTTCAGCAAGGACTCAATCAGGGTTATAGGTATTGCCCAAAGACTCCTCAAGAATTTTATGAGGAGTACAAACCAGAAATAGAACATGTTGAAACTCCCCATCAAGGCAGGAGGGCTGCCATTCGGCCACCCCTCCATAGGCCTCCAGTCTACCATAACTTACAACAAGAACAAATAAGAGAGGAAGAAATAAAATCTTTCGATGCATATAAAGCGCTATTAGAGTGTTTGGAGTCTGTGGAGACAAAAGCTGCTGGGCATCAAAAACCCACATTACGTCAACTTCGCAGTAATCCAGTGCATCCCTCAGTGCCAACACCTCTTTACCCTGAACACTTCAAGTTGCCTCAATTGGCAATATTTAAAGGTGAAGAGGACGCACAAGAACACGTTACAAGATTTCTAAGCCAATGCTTCAGCATCCAAGATAATGACACATTGTTGCTTAGAACATTCATAACCACATTCACAAGCCCTGCATCGGATTGGTTCACACAACTACCCAAACATAGCATAAGCAACTTAGATCAATTAGTAGATGCGTTTCTTGAATGCTTTGCCTTCAACACAAGGAAGAAGGCATCACTGAGTGATCTGGCGAGCCTCAGACAATTTGAAGAAGAAACAATGGCAGCATACAGAAACCGATGGAGAGCTTTGCTTTCTAAGTTACCCTATCATCCCCCTATGTATGATCTTACATAGATGTTCACAAAAAGTTGCTTAAAATCAATCTCTGGTCTTTTGTTGCTGCGGCAATACGACAGCTTAGAAAAAGCTCTGGCGCAAGCCAAAGTTATAGAAGAGATTAAGATAGGCGAAGGCGCAATCGCCAAGCCTAAAAAGAAAGAGTGGAATAAAACCACTAAAACTGGGACAACGCAACCACAACACGCTGCAGTCAACCAAGTTGTGATAAATGTTCTCGCGCCTGTGCAAGAAATGCAGCCCCAAAAGGCTAATTACCAAGTAGTGCCTCCTACTTATGAAAGAGATAATAGAATACAGGAGCAGAATTACCCGCGTCACCTTAGGCGACATTTCACCCTATATGCAGAGTCTAGAGACTCCTTATTTGATCGCTTGTCAGAGGCAAATTTAGTCACTCTACCAGAAATCCAAACTATAGACCCTAACGCTCCTAAGCCTAGGGGTTACAGAGAGGAATTGTACTGTAGATTCCATAGGCGCAGAGGACACGATTTGAATGGATGTTGGAAATTCAAAGAATTAGTCCAGGATTTGATCGACAACAGAACATTGGCCGTGGACAACCCGATAGCGCCAAACAATCAACAAATGAGGGTATTCAAAGACCCTTTGCCTGCCCACAAAGAACAGGCAAAACCTCTCCATGTTAACGAGGTGCGACAAAATCTTCCCACACAAGGATTTTTGGGAATGATTAGCATAGTGACAAGGAACAGAAGGTACCCAGCAGTTGCCCCCGAGGTAGCTACGAGGGAAGTCCCGACAACATCGCAACCTCAACAACGCCCAACGCAGTTGCCTCTGCCTAGACTCGAGGTCACGATACGGACCAGACTCACATAGAGTTTGCGGACCACATCGGCTAGGCTATCCATTTACGAGCTTATTCAACAATCAGCACCCCATAGGGAAGCTCTTATGGACATTTTAAAAGCCATCGAATTATAGCCTCACGAAGCAAATTATTTCAACAACTTTGTGGGACATGTGAAAAGATGTATAGAGCTGGTCATCACATTTAGAGAAGATGAGGTCAAAATGATATCGAATGACATGGCAGATCCACCCCTGCACGTTATCGTGTGGGTAAATGGGATTTCGTACAAGAGTGTTTGTAGATACTGGCTCGTCCAGTAACATTTGAAGCTGCCAGTCTCTTACATTATAGCCTCCACGTACACACTGTGAGCTTTCAATGATGCAATATGCTCGATAGTTGGCACAGTTGTTTTGCATGTCCTAGAAGGCGAAATGGATTACAATATACTGCTAGGGCGGCCTTGGATCAGGGACATGAAGTGTGTCCCTTCGATCGCCCACTAGTGCTTAAATTATGCTTTTGAAGGAGAAATACATGTAGTCCCAATGGACTTAGAGCCCTTCTAGTATTGCAATGCGGTAAAATTCATGCCTCAATCGACCCTCCCTTCAACACATTTGGATTTCCCATTAAATCCATCTAAACAGGTTCCAATACCGCAGGCACCATTGGTGACCAACAATGCAAAATCCCAGCCAGGTGAGACTTCATCATCTGCTCCTTCATCATCAATGCAACCTATCATGGCCAAATAGAAGGAAAAGGGAAAACATATCATGGAATAGGCTAAGCCTTTAGAAGAAGGGTTGCCCACAATTTCAATGGTATCAACAGAAGAAACACCTCACCTAGCAGAAGCGGAGACTCCTAAAATGCCGAACATGGAATGGACTCAGGAAGGACTCCCGTTTCCTCCCACCCAATCATCAACAATCAATGTTGAAATGTCCAGTACGGGCCTGGGGGAGTATTTAGTGCAAAATGTTGTGGCAACCCCCACATTGGAGTCAGTACAAGACATGGGAAGACCTCACCTTCCCATAGGGATAATTTTTCCTCTAGGGTACCCTCCAAACCAGAAGAATTTTGTGTATGGGGGCCTTGATCATGGTATTAAACCATGCCAAAAAAAGGAAACAAACGAAGAGCCTTTTGTTGAAAACATCAACTATCTGTCAAACCCAGACTTTTCCCTAAAATATCTCGGCCAATGCAATTGGCATGGATACGGGCTAGGCAGATATGAGCAAGGGATGTGGGTCCTTTGCCAACCAAGATATCAGATGCCATATGATAAGTCAGGAGTAGGGTTCAACCACCCCCTGCCCCTAGACATCTTGGTTGAAAATATGCAAGGCCTAGAAATAGGTAACAAGGGGGGATTGGCAATAGATCCTTATGCCAATCCAAATACAAAATATACATTGGGAGATTACCTCCCATGGTCAACAAACATCCTTGGCAACAGTGGTAATCCCTCTCCTTTGCTGGAGAGAGGTGAAAGTTTAGAGATTAATCCTCAAAGAGAACATCAACGTCTTCCAGACATCTTTTTGAAGCTATTCCCCTTAGAGGTTCTAGATGAAACAATACAGTGTCAAGAGAATTAGGTCCCTCCACCAAGAGTGGAACAACCGCAATGGGACCAGATTAACTTACTGGAACAAGGAGAACCCTCAATGTCACAAGTAACAATTGCTGAGGAGGATGAACAACTTTGGATCTCTGAAAGTGATTCAGAAGATGAGACTGAGATGGACTATCTCAGACATGCGCGATGACATCATCGCCCTTTAACCCATGAAGATATAATGGGACAGATGGGCATACTTCTAGGACATGAATGGCATGTAGACCCAGCGAGGTGGGGCCAAGTGTTGGACCCATGGATCCAAATTCAAGACAAGCATCCTCCACCTTGAGACCCCATCATGACATTAGTGATGAGGGAAGACCCCGCCCTACTTTTCACAAATAGGGATGAATTCGCACCTAGGGAAGATCCATTCATGCCCATTCCCATAGAGCCAGATACAGAGTATAGGGAGCATCTAGAAGAATCAAGTTATCACACCCATGGTTCTGGAGACCAAATCCATTCCATCCACATGATCTCCATTGATTTGGCCACACCCATCCGCAATCCGGCTGATCCATCATGGTCATTGCATCTAGACATGGATGCCATCAACTGGGATCGCATCAATTCACCTTTATCACCATCAGAGTACTGGCCTTTCGGTGAAATGCTTCATTTTACCCCAAGGACAACTCAGGATATTTTTCAAGCTGAAGAGGGACCCGAGGTTCCAAACGTAGACCTAAACTCAGCTAATGATATCCATTTCATCCCAACTCCACATCAGTTGGAGGACGGATCCCACATGTCAGTCGAGGAAACAACTGACGTAGACATCGGCTTAAACTCAACGAATCCACAGATTATCAAGCTGGGGGTAAGTCTTTCCCCTGAAGAGCAAGCCAACTACATTGCCCTTCTTAAAGAGAAGAAGGAGGTTTTTGCATGGTCGTACAAGGATATGCCGAGACTAGACCTGCAGCTAGTCACACATAATTTAACGCTTGATCCGACAATCAATCCTGTAAAGCAAAAACTACACAAGATGCATCCAACAGTGGCCTTGATGGTCAAAGATGAATTACAAAAGCTATTGGATGCACAGTTTGTCATCTGCATGTATTATCCGCCATGGCTGTCCAACATGGTTCCCGTCAAGAATCCCGACGGGAGGATTCGCATATGCACCGATTTTCGAGACCTAAACAAAGCGAGTCCTAAGGATGATTTCCCCTTGCCCAACATCGATGTGTTGGTAGACACTACAGTAGGTCACAAAATGCTTTCCCTAAGGGATGGTTTCTCAGGATACAATCAAATTCATATCAATCCTGAAGACCAACTAAAAATGGCGTTCACGCCTTTGGGGAAATTTTGTTATAAGGTCATGCCTTTTGGCCTTAAAAACATTGGCGCTACATACCAACGTGCCATGACGTATATCTTCCATGATTACATGCACAAAACTTTGGAAGATTACATGGATGATTTGTTAGCCAAGTCTCTTTTGCGCTCAGATCATCTCGGTGACTTAAGCAAGATTCTTGATCGCCTCATAGAGCATAAGGTCAGACTAAATCCCAAGAAGTGCGTATTCGACGTCACATCTAGAAAACTCTTGGGTTTTATAGTCTCAAAATGAGGCATCGAAGTGGACCCAAACAAAGTCAAGGCAATCCTTGAAATGGCCCCCCCAACCACTATCAAGCAGCTCAGAAGTCTACAAGGAAAGGTCGCATCAATTAAACACTTCATAGCACAATTATCTGACAAATTCTGACCAATGAACAAACTATTGCACAAGGGGGTCACATTTCATTGGGATGACGAGTGCCAGTCAGCCTTTGATGAAATCAAACAATACTTGGCTTCGCCGCCAGTATTGGCACCACCTAGACTAGGAGTGTCATTCTACTTATACATCTTAGCTACTGAGGTGGCACTGGGTACCATTCTAGCCTAGAAGAATGAACTTCATAAAGAATAGGCTACATACTATCTTAGCCGCACCCTGGTCAGTTACGAACTTAACTATGTATACGTTGAGAAACTCTACTTGGCAGTGGTGTTTTCTACCAAAAAGCTATGCCACTACATGCTAAGCAACACTACGTATGTTGTGTCTAAGGAGAATCCATTGCGATACATGATGAGTCGTACCTATCATAGTAGTCGCACGGCGAAATGGATCATGTTGTTGACGGAATTTGACATAGAGTTTATTGGACAAAAATCTATCAAAGGAAAAGTCATAGTCGATCAAATAGCAAAGGCTCCTCTTGAAGACGATCAGCCTCTGGTCATAGAACTACCCGATGATGGGGTCTTCCATGTCTCAGAATCATAAGATTCTGAAGAGCCAGAGTCACAGGCCGACATAACCCTATTCTTCGATGGTTCTAAATGCGAGCAAGGGGGTGGCATAGGAATCGTATTCTTCACACCGTAGGGTGCTCCAATGCCCCTGTCATTTAAATTAAACTTCCAGTGCACCAACAATAATGCAGAATATGAAGCCTTGCTCCTAGGTCTTTAGACAGCAATTGCCATGAACATCAAAAGACCGAACATCTTTGGTGATTCGCCGTTAATCGTCAATCAAGTCAAAGGGGTATATCAATGCAAATGCCCGGTTCTGAAGGCCTATAAAGCCCTTGTGGACAAATTCCTGGCAAAACTTGAGTGGTATGACATCGAGGCACTCCCTCGATCATCGAATCATTTTGCGGACACAATGGCCTCCTTGGGGTCACTAATACCGCAAGACCTTTCCGATGATATGATAACTATCCAAGTCAAAACATTATTGCAATCCGCAATGGAGCATGTAAGCTCAGACTTGACACCAGGAATCCACATGATCCAGATTGAACCATCCTTGGATAAGTTCTTTTGAATCCAAGACCGTCTGAAATGTGCCAACTGGGGGTCCTTGTTTTCCCCCACTCCCACTAATAGAAACACAACGCTATTCTTACAAGTTCTATCCCATTCAGCATTTGTTAGGGAAGAACTTCAAAAGGGATTGGCTGTTCATACTATCAAAGTTTCCGATCAACAGGACTGGTATTTACCTATTAGAGACTACCTCAAATTAGGTAATCTTCCCTTTGGATTGACGCAAGCCGCAAAACAAACATTCAAGCAGAAAGCGGCTAAGTATGTCTTCATAGGAGACATGTTGTATCGTCGCAGCTATGACAGAATTTTTCTTCGTTGTTTGGACCAGCAAGAGTCCACTTGGGCAGTCGCCCAAACGCACGACGGTACATGTGGTGGCCACTTTAGTGGTATGGCCATTGCAAAGCGCATTATTTGCATGGGCTATTATTGGCCATCTTTAGAGCGAGATTGTTGCGAATATGTCAAGAAGTGCATGAAGTGTCAACATCATGCCAATTTGATGCACGTACCTTCCCAGGCCCTACAGAAAGTCCATTCTGCTTGGCTATTTTTACAGTGGGGCCTCGATCTAATCGAAAATATCTCCCCTACATCATCAGGCCATCACACGTTTATCATAATGGCCACAAAGTATTTTACCAAATGGGTGGAAGCAATTCCGTTAACCTCTATGACAGGACCCCGCATTACGGAATTCATTTTGCATAACATCATATGTCATTTTGGTATTCCATCCAAAATAATCTCGGATAATGGGCCATCATTCAAGAACAAATACGTGCGTGCTTTGACCACAAAGTACAAAATTCAGCACAACTTTTCAACACCCTATTATCCGCAAGCAAATGGGCAAGCAGAGGCGTCAAACAAAACGCTAGTTGCCATCCTTAAAAAGATGGTCGTAGACAGTCATAAGGATTGGCACATACAAATTCCACTTGCCCTTTGGGCTTATCGCACTAGCATTCGGACGCCAACTGGGGAAACTTCATTTTCGCTCGTGTATGGCTTAGAGGCAGTAATGCCTCTCGAGTTGGAAATTCCTTCCCTGCGCATATCAATACAGGAGTTCATCGATGATGACACTGCACGACAGGCCCAGTTATACCAACTTACGTTGCTTGACAAGAAACACGTTAATGCTCTCGAGCACTTATGTATCTACCAAGAGCAGCTTAAGAAAGCTTACAACATGAAAGTTCTCCTAAGGGACTTTTGGTTTGGTGATTTGGTGTTGAAGGAAAACCAATAGAACTCTAATTTGTCATCCCACCTAAGGGACAAGTTCGTGGAAAATTGGTTAGGTCCATGTCATTGATAGAAAAATAAGACCCGGGACATACCGGCTAGCGTCTCTTGATGGTATCAAGGAAACAGAACCCTTGAATATCAGTCATTTATGACCATTTCATATCTAAGAGAGCCATATCCCAAAAATGCTCCAAGGATTCCCGCAATCTCTTGGTCAAACCAAAAAGCTCCAAGGATTATCGCAATCTCTTGGTCAACCCAAAAATCTCCAAGGATTATCGCAATCTCTTGGTCAATCCAAAAATCTCCAAGGATTATCGCAATCTCTTGGTCAATCCAAAAAGCTCCAAGGATTATCGTAATCTATTGGTCAACCCAAAAGCTCCAAGGATTATTGCAATCACTTGGTCACCCCAAAAAGCTCCAAGGATTATCGCAATCGCTTGGTCAAAAACCAAAAAGCTCCAAGGATTATCACAATCACTTGGTCAAAACCCAAAAAGCTCCAAGGATTATCGCAATCTATTAGTCAACCCAAAAATCTCCAAGGATTATCACAATCTCTTGGTCACCCCAAAAAGCTCCAAGGATTATCGCAATCACTTGGTCAAAATCCAAAAAGCTCCAAGGATTATCGCAATCTCTTGGTCAATCCAAAAAGCTCCAAAGATTATCGCAATCACTTGGTCAAAACAACAAAAGCTCCAAGGATTATCGCAATCACTTGGTCACCCCAAAAAGCTCCAAGGATTATCGCAATCACTTGGTCAAAAAAACCAAAAAGCTCCAAGGATTATCACAATCACTTGGTCAAAACCCAAAAAGCTCCAAGGATTATCGCAATCACTTGGTCAAAACCTAAAAAGCTCCAAGGATTATCGCAATCACTTGGTCAAAAATCAAGAAAATTCAAAAACAACAAAAATCATCAAAAACAAAAAAATTTGCATCTCATTTCTAGGCATTCTCAAATACACAAATAGAGAGTTCGTCTCGCACTTCATCTTCATATCCATCAAAAATACAAAAATACATTACTCATTAAATAATTGCATCCATACATCGCATATTTGTGGTCGTACAGGTCAAAGGCACCATAGGCTGTAATTGCTCTACTAGTCCATCCTGTTCCACACTGTTCCATTTCACAAAAACAACAAAACACCATGCGTTACTTTTACCACACTAGAGTAAGTGGTCTTTTAATGAATCAAGAGTTTTTGTGATTTAGTCATCACTTTGCTCTTTAGCCATGTAATGTATCAAGTCAACAGGTTTTACGAAGGTAGAGTCATACTTGAAATACACCTTGTTACGTAACATCCCAACACAAATTAAAACACATAAAACAATTCCTAAGTTGTGTGAATGAAAGAGGAAACCTGCATAGTAATCCAGTTCACCATAAGCGAAACGGTTATCTTGATCATCCCCCTGTGCGAATGACCTAAAGAATGCTGAGAGTTGGCAAAAGGACAAGCATCCTCCCTACCCAATTCCCTAAGAATCCCTAAAGTTCTCAATAGTTGCAAAACATCAAAAATTTGCAAAAAGTCAAAAATAAAAAATTTGACATCTTCCAGTGCACATATCAAAAGGCACAAGCAATAGTGATTTTCATCACTCCATGTCCCCAACCCCTTGCTCAAAAGAAAAACAAATCAAAATAAATAGTGATCTTATCACTACAAACGAGCAAGTATCCCAATATAATTAAAAAAAAAAGAAAAAAGAAGGGAGTTGACCTTGAATCCCTGGAACTCTCAGCATTCTAAAAGGTCATGAGGCAAGCCTCAGTATTGGTTAGGTTGATAGCCTATCGGTCACTGGTGGTAAAATTCTCGCATGACGATATATCTATCACATTAACTTGCATACAGATCAATGTTTGCATGTGGAAGAGCTAGCTTATGGCATCCTGGATAACATCATAGATTAATCTAACTGAATACACAAAGGAGTTAGTGGAGCTAATTAGGTGATCCTCAGTACAGGTTCGGTTGAAAGCCCATCTGGCACTGGCGGTATCTTGATAAATACCACAATAACGAACTCAATTGCACATACAGGGATGTGAAATAGCTTGGTCAAAAACAAATTTGATTCATACCTTGTTCAAAAGTCTTGTTAGACAAAGTATAGTCTTGGCTAGTGAGTTAAAACCGTCTGAGTCTCAAAAAACCTTAGCTACATTTCTAAACCAACTGCACTGCTTTTCATCCTTACAAAACCATCAGAAAATACAAAAAAAGAAAAACAACATGTATACATACAAAGTCATGCATCACAGCAATCGCCTAAAGACAAAATAACAGAGTTCTAAACAGTCTATGGTGCCATAACCAATCACAACAAATGCATAATATATGCATCCATCAAAATAAACCAACATGCACACATCCATATTCATCAACCATCATGCATAAGATCAAAGAAAATCAAAACAACAAAACAACAAAAAATGCAACACAAACAAAAAGCAATAAACATTGCAAGACAAGAGTGCTCTTGCACTTAACCTCTTGGCATAGTAAAATTGATGTCGGGGTTTAAATTATCACTATCCTACTCCCTAAGAAGGCTACCATAGCCGGACCGCTCCACGGGAAGACGGATTTTTGATAATTTAATCCCCAAATGGTGTCACTAAAAACAACAAAACAACATAGTAAAAAATGCAACAAAAACAAACAGCAATAAGCATTTCCAGACACAAGTGCTCTTGCACTTAACCTCTTGGAATAGAAAAATTGATGTCGGGGTTTAAATTATCACTATCCTACTCCCTAAGAAGGCTACCATAGCCGGACCTCTCCACGGGAAGACGAATTTTTGATAATTTAATCCCCAAATGGTGTCACTAAAAACAACAAAACAACAAAATAGTAAAAAATGCAACAAAAACAAACAACAATAAGCATTGCCGGACACAAGTGCTCTTGCACTTAACCTCTTGGCATAGAAAAATTGATGTCGGGGTTTAAATTATCACTATCCTACTCCCTAAGAAGGCTACCATAGCCGGACCGCTCCACGGGAAGACAAATTTTTGATAATTTAATCCCCAAATGGTGTCACTAAAAACAACAAAACAACAAAAACAATAAAAAATGCAACAAAAACAAACAACAATAAGAATTGCCGAACACAAGTGCTCTTGCACTTAATCTCTGGGCAAAGAAAATTGATTTCGGGGTTCAAATTATGACTCTCCTACTTCCCCAAGAAGGCTACCATAGCCGGACCGCTCCATGGGAAGATGGATTTTCGATGATTTCACCCCATTACGGCATCACCAAAAGGGTTAACACCCACCAAAAATAGGTCCAAATGTTGGAAAAATTTCACATGCTTAATGATAAACCATCTAAAGGCACCCTTGCACAAGTCATCTTGGGTCAAGTGACTCGTCACTTTTCTCATGAAGGTCATTCCATCATCGATTCGTCGCTTGAGGGGGTAGTCACACTTAGTCACCAATCAACAATCACACACCCAATCAAGGAAAACGACATGCATTCAAAGAATCATTGACAAAGACAATCACGCTCCTGCTTGGGGCAGTAAACAAGCAACAATCAAATCAATCAAACACTTGGCATTTTGTGAATCATGAACACAAGGTTCCCCTATGGATAAAACGCCCTTCGCCTATTCATGACTGATCAATGTCTAAGTTCAAGTCACACCTCACCAAAATAGGTTAATACTTGAAATCACATTCCTTAGCTCATCAGAAGCAAGGATTCAAGAATGCATGCCCTTTCCATACTTGGGGCATCAAAAGTTGGTTAGGTTACCAAGAAACCCTAATCATTAGTGCTTTGGTTATCTATTTTTGCTCAGCACTGCATCACCCACAGCACTTCCCAAAAAGGGGCATCTGTAGACACCAAAACAGCACCAATCCGATTATGTGATTGCAAACACTGATCTCTTTGACAAACACAGCCCCCAGGGCAGCCCTCAGAGGTCAAACAGTGGTCCTAACCACTCTCATAGCAATTTTGTAAGGCCAAGAGGCAATTTGGCACATTCAGGCACTTTGCTCAGAATCTGTCTCACCCAGAGACGAATTCAAAATGGAATCTGTCTCACCCAAAGACATATTATGAATTCATCTCTGGTAGGGACGAATTCCAAGTTTAACGGGCAAAAAGAAGAATGGCGCCAAGTGGCAGCCCGAGACGATCGCTTGATGACTCTCGCCTCGCACGCGTGTGTGGGTGGATAGATAGGCCGTTAGAAGACTGTCACAAGGGCAGTTATGAAAGCCCAAGTCAATGGAGGACTCCCCTCCCTCATGGGAAGACATGACTGCCACATGGCACCTATGACCAACACATGGTGCTTATGCTTCCCTCTCAAAAGAGACCCCATGGGTCTATAAAAGGTGGGACTTTTCTCACCCAAAAGATACAGATTAGAGGAGATTTCAAGCAACGAAGTGCTACCGAGTTGAAGACCCACTTGCATCCCTTTTGGTTCACCTTCTCACATCCACCAATATATTTTGCAAGGGAGGTTGTTGGGTGGCTTTTGGAAGCTTGAATCTGACCCAAATCTAACACATGGACACCTGAATCAACCAATTTGCTGACCCCCCAATCCTAAGAGTTTTTGGGCCCATCCCTAGTGGATTGGCACCGGAATCAAGTGCCAACGGTGGGAGGCCCACTTGGGCACCCCTACACTTTTTTAAGTTTCATTCTAAAAGCATTCTAGATTATTTTTTTAGGTTGCATCTCATGTTACTCTGTTTGGTTAACTCATAGCTTCAATTTCATAACATTTTGATCAGATTTTGTCATGCTTTTTGTCCCTTTGTTGTCCTACTAACTTGCAGGTGGCGATATCGAATTCCCGGGGATAGAGGCCAAATTGGGAGAATCCGACCATCTGGGTGGTCCCAAAATGACCCCAATTATATAACCCCTCTGTTTGCAGGCGTTTTGCAGGTCTCGAGATTCGACATTGGAGCAGAGCACTTCGGCTTTTCCAATACAGAAGAATTCGTCCCACCCAGAGACGAATTGCAGTTAGAATTCGTCCCACCTAGGGACGAATTCTAGGTGAAGGCAGATTGGCCGACTGTCTCAGTGGCAATGGCCTTCGGGTAATATCTTCTGTCTTCTGTCAGGTTTCTAGGCAATTTGGGCTCACTTTACTTATTGTTTCAAACAAATGTTTGCATGCATCTTTTGGCAATTTTAGAGAACAAACACTTCTTATGTGCAGCAGGTGCTACTGACATCTTTGTTGTTTCTGTGTTCGTAGGAGGAGAAGCAGAGGTCAAGGACTCATCAGCATAAGTAGCGGCAAAATTCTGGCCCACCCATTCAAATGTGGGCACGCGGAAAGAGGAACCTTAAGTCTTGATTGTAATCAAATTCTTTTAACGCTCCTAGCCCCTGAAAAGGGAGGAGGCGTCTTTGTAACAAAGATCAAGAAAGTTTAATGAAAGGGCTGTCTTTTCTCCATTTGCTTGTATCTCATTCCAATGCGTCTCTTTCATTTCATTCATTTTATATTTCTAGGACTTAAGCGTATTTGATTTTGAATGCATCGCAATTAGTGTTTCCTTTGTCCGGAATCTCGTGCTTTCAGATAGATAGAAAGCTATGGCAGCCAAGTGGCAAGCTAGGTAAGCCAAGTAGCTAGGGAAGTAAGGGTGAGTCACTTGAAGTATCTCACTTAGGCGGAGATGTGGCAAGGAGTGCATTGGCGAGGGTGAGGAGACATAGCGAAGGGGAGGGGTAGTGGTGGCTAGAAGACATGCCAAGGAGGGGTACAAGGGATCCTAGGAAGATTTTCTAGATTTTGTTAAATCTAGAAAATAGGATAATATGCATAAAATAAGCCTATGTGGGACTTTAGGCACATTTTTATTGTGTGGATATTAGGGTATTTGACATGAATGGGTTTTGCAACTATTTAGGATTTGGTGTCTACAAAATGGTCTATTCTATTAGCCCATAGCTATATTTTGAAATATTACTAAATGCTATTAGAGTAGTAGAGTATGTGATCTAATCTTAGTTTACATTATGTAATGCCATGCTTGGTGGTTAGTGCATTAGATAATGTATGTAGTTTATTGTAGAGTGCTTTGCATAGGATGTGGTAATGCTATTATCCAAACTTCATAGACTTTTCAATTCATGTTTCTTTTTATTTTATATTTCTAACCTTCCATTTTAATCTTTAGTCTTCCCTCATTACTTTTTTCCTTTACATTATAAGTAATTGACCTATTTTGGAGGTTGGAAGGGAGCAATGCCTAACCATCCAATCATGGTAGTGACCCAAGGAACACTTTAATCCACTAGGAAGATCATAAAACAATATTTTTTTTTTTACCCAATAGTATAGATCATTCAATATCCATTTTTTATTTCTAAAGAATTGATATTTTTGTGAATATCTTTATCTCACAAGCAAATAAAACATATTCACCTAATGAATATATTGATTGACTAACTTGAGGTCAATGAATCTATTGAAGGAATGAGCTCTATAATCATTTAATTACAATATCATAGGCTAAAGAATCTCAAAATAAACCATTGATAACAATTATTTCCAAGTCATACTAGCATATTTTGTTTGAAACCATGGTTGCATGTATATATCCAGTCTAGAATAGCATTGGACCCTTCAACATTCTCAATATTCATGATATTTCTTAGGTTGTTGTGAATGATTTCCCCTCCTATAATGGTAGAACAAATATGGCTTATGAAAAGTACCAAGACATCACTAATTTGGTGACTATCTATAACATTTCTTATGAAGATATGATGGTAAGACTCCCTCTACTCTATTTTAAATGTAAATTACTAGACTGGTATTTCTCACTAGAGGATAGCAACATATGTACTTGATATAATCATGTTAAACACTTCATTTTAGAGTTTAATGATCAAGGGAATCCTTTCATATTGATCACTTTGTTTTCAACCATCCAAAAGAATACCTAGGAAAGCATCATTGGTTTCAATATTAGTTTTACAAAACCTATAAGAGAATCCCTCAGGGCATAAAGTTATCACATTCCCAAGCCTACATCTTCTACCTTCATGATTTGACCTTAGACTTAGGTCTTCATACCTCCTTAAATTTTCCATGTCATTTTCAAGGTAGAAAATAAACTCATCTTAGTTTGTAAATGTCCCCACAAAGCTATACTCTCACACTGGTTTTTCATCCTTTGCTTTGCTCATACAGCTTTTGCACACACCATACCCCTATCACATAGTACTCATTTTGGAAAATCAATCATACATCATACCCATATAGGATAAGCTTCATAACCACACACAAGGGGAAGCCTCCATATTAGTCATTTGTGAGCATACATCGTAGTGTGTATCTCTTTCTCTCTATCCAATAGCAAACACTACACCCATAGCATGTATTAATCCATACTTGCTGATTTTCGTAAGCATAACACCCTTAAAGGATAGCTTCATAACCATGAGCTAGGGGCAGCCTCTATTCGGTCATTTGTGAGCATACATCCTTATAGGTTTTTACTCATTTTTCTTTTCTTTCCTCTTTTTTTTGATCTTTTAGAACCTTTTTTTCTTCTTTTTATATTTTTATTTTTCCTCTCATCATTTGTTTTTCTTATTTCCTTCTCTTTTATTTCCATTCTTTCTTTTTATCTGCTCACTCATGCATTTCATTTTGCATTTATTTTAGATTACATTTTAGATTGCAGTGTCTTAGTTACACTCATTCATGCATTTCGTTTAGTTAATATCACCATGTATTGCACTCATCAAGTTATTGATCACCATGCATAATTAAAAACAACATGGTGATCAAAATTGTGTGAGATAAAGGAATACACATTTAATACACAATAAAATAAAGTAAATTGTATTACACAAAAACACTAAGTGCATGTCAATAGATCGATGTGTGATAATAGACATTTTGGTACAATTTACCATCCCCAAGGATGCATGACATAATCAAAACTGATATGTCATCATGATCCCTACCCTATTCATGGAATCCTATCTTATTTGCTCAACTTATTATAGGTGGTGGAGGAACCATGTTCACAGATCATAAACTAGATCATGCTTATGACTATGAGAAACTATATTATCATAGAGATGATGGTGATCAAACCCTATGATCTACCAAGATAGCATGGAAATACCATATAGTAGTAGGATTCACTCTACGCTACCATCTCTTATGACTTCCTCATCCTTTGTAGCTCCACTAGTAGTATATGGTCTCCCTCACTTTATTGGCTACCTACAATGAAAACCATCCCATTTTCCTAGGCCTATTGTCACTCTCACTCTAATTGGCCCATCTCCCCTCTACGTTCCTCTGCCTTAATTTGCATTGTGTTTCACTTCAATCGGGTCTACTCTAACACTATGTAAATGGTGCTCATATTTGCCTCCATTGTTACCACTATGGCCTATAGTGCCTCTCGTATCCTTTGCCTTCTCCAATAGACCTACAACCTCATTGCATCCCACCTATTCCATTGTGTGGGAACTTGTATTGTTTCCCCTCTCCTTGATTTAGATATGGTGATGGTCCTTCTTGTGGTCATTACTATCTTAACTTGAACCTATGCTAGGGCTAGTCTCAATGGGATTATGTTTGTCTACTATCACTTCATGGTGTATTGAGTGGCCTATTAAAGTGCTAGATGAACTTGCTAGATCATAATATAGCATCTCTACACTAGAATCGATGAGGATATCCTTAGGGGAACAATGCCCATATACAATTTCTTATACTTGAGGGCCACCTCGATGTTATCCACCCTTGTATCCACATATAGTGGGTTACATAGATCCTCCATCAATTTTACCACATTAAGAGTACCTTTAACTCCTTATGGGTCCCTTGTCACCCTCCTAAAATAGTAGTCTTTGAGGTTTGAAATATCCTATAGAATATTGAATTGGTGTTACTCTCGTTCAAATTAGTATAGCTCTAGCTCACCGTTATTAGTGATAACCTACTATATCCTCCATACAAGGTGTATATACAATGATTTTCATATGATATGGTGCTCTTTTAACTCATCTATCACCTGCCTTCCTAGTGGGAAGACACTAGTATATATCCTATGCCCACACTCATAGTGTTGGATCCACCTATATGCTGTTGGTTTCTTCATATTGGGAAATGGCCCTAGTAGTGCATTTGGCCTCTGTATCACTACGTGCTCCCAAAACCACACCTGGAGCAATTTTATGCATATCAAACCTATTTGTTTCTTATAAACGATACCATGCAACATTCTATACAAGCGAGCCAACACATATGGTCCCTATGCAAATATCACTCCCTAATATTACATGTTTTTCACTACTCATCAATACCCATGGTATGTATTCCCTACTCATGTGGCACACCAACATCTCTACCACCACCCCACATAGTATAAATGTTAGTGTCCCAACTCCATATCAATGTGGTATCTCATTGACATGGAATCCAATCTGCTAGATCACATGTATCAGATCCCTTGATATCATATTTGATGTTACTATCAATATTTATACCATGTAAATAGCCCTCCTAATGGGGATACTCAAGATGTGCCACACAAAATCTAGTTTTATAGTCATATCCCTTATCGATAATCAAACTATGGATAATTTTGTATACCACCTCTTCACTAGAACCATCAATAGTGCCCTTTCAACCTCAACACAAGGCATATCTACCTGATGTAATAGCCCCACATTCTCTAGTGTCTCCCTCTTTATCACTATGAGCTCTCTCATAACCTCCTTGAGTGTGCATGACCACCACTCTCTGCTCTTGACTATATATAGCTACACAATCAACATTAAAGCATTAACACATTTCATCATGCTCATTAATCATTAAAAAAAAGGTTTCTTTTTGTAAAATTAACCAAATTCATTCCTCTAGATGAATGGGTGTGAATTTGGCATGATCACTTGACTAAATTCATGCCACATGATTTAAATCTTGTTCCATGGTGAATTTGTGTAAAAAATGCTAAAAAAAAAAATTTAAAATTACTTAAAATTTGAAAATTTGTAGGGAAAGACTATATCTAACCTAAACTAGAAATGAGTATCAATTCCTATCTTCACTAAATCTATAATAGTGCTACTATCTCCTCTCATCAGGATAACATGGTGAGTTTGGAACACCATTCTCATTTTTCTTCTCCAAAGCTACTTTTTCCTTCTTATGCAGTGAAAATGAGCTCCTTTTCCCTCCTTTACCTCTTTTCTTCATTCCTTCTTTTCCCTATCTTTCTTCTCTCTCTTTCCTTTATTTTACCTCCATTTTCTTATCTCCCATCCCCTTATTTTTCTCTCTGCTTGTCTTTTCTCTTTATCTTCTTTGATTTTCTTATTTTCACTTCCTTTGTTTACCTTTTTCGAGTTTTCTTTAGTAATTTCACATTCCTTCTAAAAATCAAGGGGGAACCATAGCCTTAGAGCCATTAGTGGTAGTCAATGCCTTAATTTGCACATAAATTTATGATTTTTAGCATAATGCACTTTTTTGCACTACCCCTCTATCCAAACCTGGCCATCCCTTTTGTGTGTTCGTTATTTTTGCCCATAGGCATCTACATATTTCTTTGATGCATTTATTTATCTATAAATAATCAAAGAGGGAAAAAAAATTAGACATGGAAAATTGACCCATCAAAATGATCAATCTTTCCTTAGATACTTAGGAAGCCACCCAATTAAATTACCACATGCAAATTTGGGATCCTTTTTCCCTAGATTTACCAAATTCATGTCTAGTCCATACGGGGCATGAATTTGGCTTGGCATATTTTCACCCTATAATTACTGGGTGTGAATTTGGAATTCTAGGGGTTTTTCTCTCAAAAATGCCTCCCCTCATTGGATTTTATGGTGTTGGTCCTTGCCTATGATGAAATTTCATTTTCTTGCCCTTTTAGCTCTCCAAACCCATTATAAATAAGGTATTATCCCTATTTTACCTAAGATATCTCCCAATGAATCTTCTTGAGAATCCTAATATTGACATGCTTATTTTCTCATGCTCATAAGTGCTCTTCTACTATGGGATTTCTATTTTGTTATATACTTTGGAGTTAGATCCTTGGGCTCCTAATAGTGAACCTCTTCTACAGCAAGAATATTGACAATGGTTAACACAATAGTTGAACATATTAGTGCCATTGGACTCATCCCTTAATGAAAAAGTAGATTCAACCATTAAAATTATAGTTAAGCTTGAGATGCATCTCCTAAAATCTAAGCATGAATTTACCCCTTATTCATGGAGGAATTATGTGAGCTCAAGAAGGATTAATTGTAGCTTACCTAGATAAAATTGTTTTTTAAGAGGAATGGATGGAATTTAATGAGGAAATTAACAAACTCTAGTATTGAATCTATGCCCAATGATAAGGCTTCCATGTTTGGGTTCTTCATCACCAATAGGATGAAGATCCACCACAAGCTACCATGACTATAGTGAATTTTCACTTCATATGAAATATGGTAGCAATTCCCTACTCAAACCAATATTTTAAAGGAAGACCAATGCAAAAGGAGTGCAAAATAGGAGCAACTAGGACCTCGAAGTAAGTCTTGATCCAAGAGTCGCTATAGAATTTTGGTAGATAGAACCCCAATAACAAAGATAAATGACAAAATATGATAATAAATAGAGGTATAAGAGTATATCAAGCATCACATCACATACAAGGTTCTAGTGATTGGGATTCTAAATAAATATTGATAATTGTAGACACCAGCTGAATCTTATAGAGAACCTAAGGAAGCAACAATCCAAAAACTAGGAAAGTAAAGAAGTGGTATCCATGCGATTGAAATAATCATTAGGGTTGGAAAAGAACTTCTACAATAATCAAGGATAAAATAGAACTTCTACAATAATCATTAGGGTTGGAAAAGAACTTCTCTCTTTCTCCTTTTCATCAATAATATCATGTAGACTAGGTTACCTTAGGTGACGCAAGTGTAAAATATCACATCTAGTAAGAAGCCAACCTTAGAAATAATCCCAAAGGTCATCCTTAGAGTCACATCCCTTGCTCCCTAAACTTTCAAATTGTGCGTTCTTCATGAGGCATGAGTAACAAGTGCATCCAACTATTGTAATAGATGGTCATTGTACTTTGCGCATTACCAAAAATTATCATCCTTTGTCTATCTATAGGGTTCAACCCACAAATTTACATACCCTTAGAACATATAGAAACAATGCCAATATAAATTCCAATTTATAATAATAATAATGACCTCCAAATATTAAATACATTACCTAGTTAAGATAGGTTAGAGTCTTCCAAGCCCTTATCTCCTAACCCAAGATGTAGTCAAACTAGCATGTAATGGATCTCACATAATGGATATGGGTAATAATAATAAAGCTTATAATGGGACCCTTTTTCCTAAGTGATGACTCACCCCTATACCTAAAAAATAAAGTAGTCATAGATCTCAAAAATTCTAACATGGTTAAGATCATCATCCATAAATATCCTATATGGATCTCACACTTCTTCTAAACTCATTATTATAGTTGATCCATTAAACTAAAGAAATGATAAATCAATTCACAGGTAGGCCTCTATCCTTGGCCACATCTAATACCAACATACTAACTATAAGACCTCATTTTATTTTATATCATTAGCTAAATAACATTTTATATCAAATATTTAAATTTATAAAGGAATTACACATAAGATTTATACTTCATTCTCAAGTTTTACATACAGTCATAATGGGGTTTCTATTTGTAATGACAAACATCAAGTGAAACCATAAAGTAAAAGTAATTAAAAAGTATCCTCTATCAAATTTTATTGATGTTTCTATTCCTAAACAATAACAAATTCAAATAACCCATAATTTTTCATCAAAAAAAATCAGTAATAATTATAGATTTTTGCCACCAAAATTATACAAAAAAAGATTGATAATTATTTCACCTGTATCCATTGTTCTCAAATACAATACCCACTGCTCCATTGAATGGACTATTCCATAAATGTAACTTACAAAATTAAAAGAAACATTCATATCATTGTTCTCAAATACAATGCCCACCTCCTCAATAGGTAGAAAAGTGGGCTCTATTGGATTCCATGATTAAAAGAAACATTCGTGTCATAAAAGTGATATCTAAGAACAAAAAAAAATACCCCAGATACAATCCTTTATTTAAACAAAACTGGTTGGGTAGGCTATTGACTAATTATTTGTTTTCATCCTTATCTACATTTACTAGTTACTTGTTTTCATCCTCGAGATCATGTATCTCGTAATCATCAACACAAAAACTTTGAACACTTTCGGTCTTGCTCAGATGCTGAACCAACATATTCCCCATCCCAGATAGTATGCTTTGCACGTCTTTCCATGTCTTCTTCTTCCTATAAAAAGTAAAAAATATTGATTTAATTGAATAACAAACTATCATTACATTACATTCAAATAGGAACTGGCAGAAACATCACACGTACGTCTTCAGGGAATTGTGTGTCCGGGGGCCTTTCCTGAAATGGTACACTTGGGGCATGCTCTATTTCTTTCAACTGCTCTAGCAAATAAGTTCTGCAAAGAAAACAATCCGAATGTGCAAACAAATATGGATTGAAGATGATAAGAAATCTATCATTTAAAATATAAAATAATTAACATATTATATTATTTTATGATAGGTAATTATTATTTACCTCAAAATTATTGTTCGAGTCCATAAGTTTATTATTTTTCTCAAAATTGTTTCCTAACTTTAACATGTTCAATGCTTTCATTCTTATGCATCCTTAATACCGAAATATATGCATTTGGGTCTCCTTATAAAAATTCTTAACTTCACCGGACCTAATTTTAAATTTTGACAAAGAAAACATATATAATAATTAATTAAAATATACTAATATAAAAATATAATAAAACTAATCGAATACAATTAAAATTAAAATATTATATAACTAATTCGGATTCTAATATTGAAGGAGAATTCTAATATTGAAGGAGATACAACCCTGTGAAGTCAATCATTCCAAACAAAAGTATTGACGATTTTTTAAATTGCAAAAAATGAAGCTGAAAAGTGTGAAGGATTAATGTTTTTTTCTTAAAAATTTCTCATATTTTAGGAGCCATATATTTGCAAAGAGTTATAAGATTCAGTTGATTCTTGGACCAACTTGTGTATAATTTCAACTTCTTTAAAATGAATTTGTACGATTTTTCAAGTCACGAAAAACGAAATTGCAATTATTTGCCAACTAGGTTTCGAACTATGGGAAGATAAATGAAGGGCTAGGACTTCATAGAGGTAAGACATTCTATATAGACAAAGAATTTATTAGCTAAGTTATTTTTTCCCTTTCTTTATCATAGAAATTGTGAATGAAATTTTTATAAAGTTTTTATCAAATATTATATTTGTAAAGAATTTTTTGATAAATTTCGTTAAATTTTGAGTTTTAGTTTTGTTTCCATGGATCTATTTATATTTAAATCTTTAGAGTCATCCCTAGTGGTAGAGGTTAGTTAGTGCATCTCAGAGAGATCCTCATTACTCCAATATAGGACAATTGTTGGTAAATTTAATGGGTACTGGCCAGGGGCTTTAGCCTTGAGAAAAATGGATTGATAGGAGTTGGAAGTCTTCACGAGTGATTATATCATTTATTCCCAAGGGTTTCTTCATAGCCATTTTTATTCTAGGGAAGAAAGAGAAAGAATCCTAAAAGGGAGACATTGGTTTATGGGAAGAGCAGGGCTCTTCCTTACACATTGGTATGAAGACTTTTCACCTGAAAATATATATTTATCCCTAATACCAGTCTGGGTAAGGATTTTTGGATTGCCCATTTAATTTTAAAAAATAGATAGCTTCAAGGCAATAGGAAACACTCTAAAATAATTCCTTGAGATTTTAGATACAACAAAAGATGGATTTTTGGCTATTTATGCTCGATTATTGGTTATGATTGATATAAATAAAGTTTTAAAAGAATCAAACATTCTTAAGTATGGGGATAAGATGTGGATCCAAACTATATATTATGAAAACATATCTTTTATATATAGAAGATGTCATGAAGTGGAACATATTGAGATATCATGCCCTAAGAAGAGTCTAGCAAAATCATATGTAGAAAAACGTAGGAGAAATTTACAAATGAGTATGGATAAATAAGGTTTACAACTTCCAAAAAATAGATCTAGGAAAATAAAAGAAAATAAATAGTGGATACCATTAAGAAAGGATACTTGAAGAAATTCCAATTCTTTTGAGGATTTAGCCTATGAATAAAAATTAGATCAAAACTTAGAGGATACATGACAACAATTTAACATATTAGCAAGGATTCTATTCAAAATGATCATAATTTAAGGAAGAATATTCTTGATGAACCCAAGGAATATGTTTCATCAGATTTTGAGGACTCTATTGAAGTGCCATGCACCATTCAGGAGGAAATAATCAGTAAAGAGAATGTAATTTTAGAAGGTAATACCTCTGCCATTAACAAGAAAATACCAGAAACTAAGGAGGATAAGTCAAAAACTTCTATAATAGAGCTAAAAGAGGATAAATATATTGAAAAACAAAATGGTGAAATAATATTGAGGAATCGAATAATAAGACCTACTCCTGATATAGGCAAGACAAAAAGAGGAAAAACATTAAATTATCAAGCAAGATCTAGGGAAGCAAGAGTTAACATAGGTAATGGAACATAAAATAATTTGGTTGAACTTCTCTTTACCAAACAAAAAAATTATATTAGTAATATGCAATAGGGGACACAAGCCCCTAATAAGACATGATTATCATATCATGGTATATAAGGGGTGTTAATACCCCCTCAAAGCATAGGTGTTTAGGGACCTATGTTTAAGTAATAAATATGATATTCTCTGTATTCAGGAAACCAAAATGACAAAAGAAGAAGTTTCAAAAACTATGAAAGTAGTTTGGATAAGATTTGAATGGGATGCTATGGATTTTGAAGTAGTAGTAGGGGGAGTTCTAAGTTGTTGGAATCCTTCTAGAATCTTTTTTTATGAATTGTTACACAAGAGGTTCTAGAAGGATTCCAACAAGTTAGAAGATATGATATGATAGTTCAATCATGGAATTATTTAGGTAATGGTGGGTTGTATGCTATTCCAAACCAAATTAAATCTATGACATCTAGATTAAAAGAATGGAATAAAAATACCTTTGGAAATATTTTTGAGAAGAAAGAAGAACTAAAAGATAAACTTTCAAAACTCCAAAAAAGTGATGAAAATAATACAATCTTAGAGGAAAATGTGTTTCTTAGTGAATATCATAATATTTTGGGTAAGGAAGAGAAATTCTGGAGATTAAAATCAAGACAAACTTGGTTATAAGAAGAAGATAAAAATACAATTTTTTTTTATAGTATGGCTATAGTACAAAGATCTTCTTCTAGAATTGGTAGAATTAAATCAATATAAGGGATTTGGATTGAAGATCAAGTGAAATTAGAGAAGAGGCTAAGTCATTTTTCAAAATATTATAGGTTTAGAGGAGACCGAAGTTCTTAATGATAAACTTCTTCAAGATGTTCCTTCAGTTATAACAAATTAAGAAAATAGGAAATTGATGGATCCTATTACTCTATAAGAAGTTCATTTAGCTATTTTCTCTTTTAATAACGATAAATCCCTTGGTCTAGACGGACTCTTTGAAGTTTTCTATCAACATAATTGGAATATACTTCTTCAAGATGTCCCTTCAGTTATAACAAAATCATTACAGAAGAGCAAGGAGGTTTTGTGAAAGGGAGACAAATTTTGTATGGGATTATAGTAGCTCATGAAGTTATACATTCAAAAACTTCAAGAAAAGAGAAATCTATGATCTTAAGACTTAATATGAGTAAATCCTATGATATGGTTAAATGGAATTTCCTTTTCATAGTTTTAGATAAATTTGGTTTTGGGAAGAAATGAGTTAGGTGGATTAAAGCTTGTGTCTCTATAGTTTCTTATTTAGTGTTGGTCAATGGGTTAGTGAAATAATATTTTAAATCTAAGAGAGACCTTAGACAAGGAGATCATTTATATCCTTATTTGTTCATTATTATGGTAGAAGTTTTGAATAGGATCTTAAATAAGGCTTAGAGATATGGATTTATAAGTGGACTTAAGGTTAGTAGTAACATCGATGACATCACCCATCAACAGTTTGTAGATGATACAAACCATTTTGAAATGGTAAGGATAAATGAGGCCAGAGCTTTGAATAACTTTTTAAAAGAGTACGAAAGAGCTTTAGAACAAAAAATTAATAGGACTAAATCTAAAATTTACTTTCTTAACAGTTTTGCTAACTCCAAATCAAGAATTTATAGGTTGCTTCAAATGGAAGAGGTAAATTTACCAACAACTTATCTAGGGATGCCTTTATTTGATGGAAGAATGAGGATAGATTTATGGAATCTAGTTAATAGTAAAGTTCAAAATAAACTTCCATCTTTGAAAGGTATATGGTTATCTTTAGAGGAAGAGTGCAGTTAATTAAGTCAGTATTAAAAGCCATTCAAAATTATTATGTCTTTGTATTCTATGCCAAAAGCAGTTGAAAATAGTTTAATATTTATTATGTGATCATTATTATGGTCAGTTTTACATGATAAAAGGAAATTTTATTTGATTAAATGGAGCAAGTTGTGTGATGATAAAACTAGGGGATGTCTTGGTTAAAGAGATCTTACAAATGCAAACTTAGCTCTTAGGGGAAAATATATCTAGATATTGTACAAAGAGATTCAAATACAATGGGCAAGAATTATTCTAAGTATGTTTATCCCAATGACTCATGTTTAACATTTACTACTTTCTCTCTTCCCAATGGTTTTGATCTTCGGTATGGTTTAAAAAAAATCTATTGATCTTATGGTTAAAGGTTTAAAATGGGTAGTGGGAACTAGAGAAAAAAATTCTATTTGGATAGATAATTGGTGTGATAAGAAACCACTCAATTTAGATCTAGTTTTGAAACCTTGGGTGAGATTGCTTCAAGACAAATACAGTGATAGGGTTTCAAAAAAAATTTACAAGGATCAAGAAGGAAGATACAAATCGAAAGAATATTTTTTACAAGCATACAAGACATTGATGCTAGGAGGCAATTGAGTAGAAATATAACAACTGTAATTATTTTGAGGAATGCCAAGGATAAATTGATTTGGGAGTTGAATAGCTTAGGAGAATACACAACAAAAAGTGGATATAATGTTTAACACCAGCATAATAATAATATCACTAGAATTTGGAGAGATATTTGGGATAGCCCAAGCATTCCTAAAGTTAAAATATTTGTTTGGTTAGTAGGTGATAGAAGAAATTTGTCCTAGGATAACCTTATGAAAAGGGGTTTTCATGGCCCCTCTAAATGTGTCTTCTTTAAGGAGGAGGAGATTATTGACCACCTCTTAGGGCATTACTTAATTTCCTAAAATCTATGGCAATGGATTCTTAATATGTTTGGTAAATGCATGGTGATGACTAGAAAAATTGAAGATTGGTTAAAGCAATGGCAGAGCACTAATAAAAGTGAGGCTTTACAGACAATATGGGATATTTCAAAAGATACAATACTTTGGACTATATGGGTAGAAAGGAATATAAGAATTTTAAAGGAAAAAAAAGCAATTTAGAGGTAATGAAAAAGAAGATATATTTAACCATAAAGGAGTCTAAACCAACCCTATCAACTCACCCTATCCCTAATTTGGAAGCAGAGAGTCTTGATAGATTGAGTCAAGTCATTAGATGGAATTATGATATTGGATACAAGATAAGCAAGAATATAAAGTGGAAACCACCATATGTGGAGTGGGTTATGCTAAATTCTAATGGAGCATCTAAAGAAAACACAGGACCAAGAGGAGGAGGAATAATTAGAAATAATAGAGAAGAGATTTTTTCTCATTATGAATTCAATTGTGGATTTAAGATAAATAATGAAGTGGAAGCTTGGGCAGATTTACAAGGGTTAAAAATATGTAAAAAAATGAAATGGAATAGAGTTTGGATGGAAGGTGATTCTATCATAGTAATAAATGCAATTTTGAGGAAAGCAAAGGCTCCATGGAATATACAAGATATAATTGTGGAAATTCTAGAACTTGCTAAAGAGTTTGAAGAAATCAGTTTTACACATATATTAAGGGAAGGAAACAAATTTTTAGATAAGCTAGCCAATAGAGGGGTTTTGATTGAGGATCGTGAAGTTAACATCTCTTTTTCATGGTTAGAGGAAGTAGAAATTTTAGTTGAAGCTAACAAAAATTGTTGATTGTTTAAATCAATTAATGATTAAGATCTACTTTAATATTTTCCATTGGTAATATCTATTTTATTTTGTAACAATAATGTGTGTTCATTTAGACTATTTATTATAATTTTTGATGTTGCACTTGTGTTTCAGGAAGGAAATTAGCAATCCAGATTTGGTAAAGTAGACTATGTTAGTGCGATGCTCTGGAAATATTACTCTACTAAGATGCAAGGAAAATATAATAGAGGTGATTTTTTGTCATTGTGAAGGCTGCTATAGGAAAATTTCAAGAAAGATGCTAAATTTTGGAGTAATTGTATTCATACAAAAATTTGAAAATATCCAAAAAAATGAAAATCAAGAATTCAAAAATTTTATGTAAAATGATGGAAGTTTATAAGTACAGTATCTCAATTGAAATGAGAAGTGTATCTATTTGTAAGCTCTTAAGCTCTAAATAAGAGAGATGTAATTTATTAAGCGTGAGGTCCCAAATACAACTCCTTTTTATCAGACAAAAAAACAAATTCAAAGTCATAACATATTCTAATCCATTAAATAATAATCTAACGGAATTTCTTCTCATATCAAAGTCATAATATTATCTAACCACTTTAATAAGAATGTGGACAGTAAAAATGTTACCTTATTTTTTGCAAATCTTCTTGGGTGTTCAGGTTTTTCTTTATGCTGGAAGCCACACGAAGGGTGTAGTCCGGACCAAAGTACTCATAGTATTCATTGTAAGGCAATTTATCTTCAGGTTCAACACCTACAGCAACAGCAGTCTGTGGCAACCAAACCAAAGACTTATTTAGCTAGCTTACACTATTTGAAAAAAATAAACACTTAAGCAATATTTTTAAACATACTGAAATTTGTGAAAACATGCACCTCATAGCACCAGCAGTGTGCAACATTGCGAATAGTGTACCCACCACCACCAAGCAACAGAAGTGGTACATTGAAAGATCGGAGAAAGCTGACACAACTGGCATGTCCGTTGACAGACAAATTGAATAATCCTATCTTGTCCCGTGAGAGAGAGTCTGCTCCACATTGTAGGACAACTGCTTCTGGCTGATAGACTTCCATCACCTTCTGGATTATAGGCCTGAAAAGATTCTTGTAGCTTTCATCGTCAATTCCATCATTCAAAGGAACATTCAAAGCATAGTGCTTTCCTTCTCCATAGCCAATATCCTCAATGTGGCCACTGCCTGGGAAATAATCCTCCCCAAATTTGTGAAAAGATACAGTCATCACTCTGTTTGTAGTGTAGAAGGCCTCCTCAACGCCATCACCATGATGAATATCAATATCTACATAAAGCACACGCTGCCAAATTAAAGAACAGAAAACCTCATCAGTACTTTTGAAAGTAAAAGCATGGTTACTATAACAAAACTGACTAAAAACCTCAATAAGTGTAAAGTCACAAGTACTTGGATTAGAATACAAAACTTCCATAACTGTCGTATAAGAAAGCCAATGAGAAAAACTACTATGTGGACAAATGAAAATGATGGAGGAGTTGGAGGGATAAGAAAGCAAATGAGATAAACTACTATGTGGACAGATAAGAAAGCAAACGAGATAAACTGCAATGTAGACAAATGATAGAGGAATTGGGAGGGAAGACATCGCATACAAAATCTACCAAAATCCAAAAAAAAGGAGGGAAAAGACTTACTTGGTGAACCTTGAGCAGTTCGAGGATTGCAAGAACAATATCATTGACATAGCAAAAACCAGAGGCCTCACATTTCTTGGCATGGTGGAGGCCCCCAGCCCAATTGATGGCAATGTTAGCATCCCTCCTATTGATCTTCACAGCAGCCCCAATAGATCCCCCTGCAGAGGCTTGACAAAAATTATACAGTCCCTCAAACACAGGACAATCCCCATCCCCCATTTTGAACCTCTTATAAAATTTTGTAGGATTTTTGTTAGCTTTGTTTTAAGTGGGCAAAGGTGTTATTCTCCTATATAACACCATTGTATTAAAAAAATAAAATTAAAAAAATAGGGTTTATAATGATGTCATGTTCATTCCATTGTTGTTATAACACAATTGTATTAAAATAAAAAATAGGGTTTATAGTGAGGATGTGTTGGATTTGGTGTCCTATTAGCAATAGTGTTATTTTTCTATATATGAAAGGAAAATTACTTATAAAATAAATTAAGGCTTATAATGACGATATTTGGATATTTGGATCTTTGGATCTGTGTCTTGTTGGATAAGGTGTTATTCTCCTTTATAGTATCATTGTGTTATATCTAAAAACGTCCAGAGTTATCAATCTCGAGGCCCCTATCTTATTTCTTGGGGGGTGTGATCTCCAAGATAGGCGCATCGCGATTGATAACTCTCCAAGTTTTTAGATATATATCTTGTATATCTAAGCTAGTTTATTAAACGGTTGCAATGGCCGCTGTTTTAGTTTAAATATTTTAAATATTTTTGTTAATGTTGGATTTTTTTAATAAAAAAAAATTGTTTAAGACATGGCATGTATGACCTCTTTGCCTCCACTCCATGTTCTGCCATTGTACGAAGCGTAATTAAATTTAAAAAATAAGGTTTATGGAGGTGTGTTGTTTGGAAATATGGTGTTCAATTTATCAAGGGTTAGGGTTTATAATGATGATGTGTTGATATGTTCAATTATGTGTTGATGGGCGCAAAAGTATTATTCTCCTATATAACACGAAAAATAAAATTTAAAATAGTGTTATTTCTTTATATTAACAATAGTGTTATATATTTATATTAACAAATAAATAAATAATAATAATAAATACTTTTTTGTTTTCAAGCAAAATTGTTAAATAAAAACCTAAGTAGTACTATTTTCAAAACAAAACCGTGACCAACCACTCCCTTATAAAACATAATGGTATATAATTAGAATGAGTGATGTAATTTCTTTATAAGAAAACAAATTTGTTAAAAAATATAGTGAGATTATTGTTTAAGTGTTTGTTATATTTATATACTTTAAAAAGAGTAAATACAATTTAGCATAGTGTTTACAGAGGTATAGTCTTATCTATTTTTTTGAGTAACAAGTAAATACTTTTACCAATTTTTGTCTGTATTAGAGTTATGTTATTTAAAATTAAATTGTTGTATTATTTGTTGTGTTAAACCTCATTCAAATATAATCCATTTTATTAATATCACTATTTTTAATTAAATTAATTATTAAATAAAAATTATTTAAAATGGTATTAATGTGCTTCTTTGTAGGACTCATTCTAATTATAGAAAATAAAATGTTATTGGAATTTTCAATGGGCCTTACCATAGTTTTAAGAATGCATGGGTCCCTTCCATAAAACTTATGGAGGAGCCGTAGTGTATTTGGGATAAGGATGGTATTGGAATTGCAATGGGCCTTACCAGACTTTCAAGAATGCATGGGTCCCTTCCATAAAACTTATGGAGGAGCCGTAGTGTAATTGGGATAAGGATGGTATTGGAATTTGCAATGGGCCTTACCAGAGTTTTAAAAATGCATCGGTCCCTTCCATAAAACTTATGGAGAAGACGTGGTGTAATTGGGATAAGGTTGAGTTGTCCTTGGCCTTTATGAGTATTATATTTGAAACGGAAACATGTTGTTGGTTTCAAGGTCAGTTTAAATTATGGACTTGAATGAGAATCTTCAATGGTTTAGATATGGTTAGACCCTCAGATTTAAGGTTTAGGTTTTAACAAACTCAGTTGGGAAACTCAATTGGCATTGAATTTTTATTATATTTGGGTTTATCATATGGGAAGACCGACTATAAAATCTATTTAACTATTTTTTTAATTTTCTTTTATGCTTTATGATAAGGATGAGAATAAGCTTAAACTTATTAAATTTGTGTTAATTTTTTTTATGTTTTATGAGGAAGTATATTTTGAAGTCTAAAACCTTATACAAGGATATGCAATTATTTAATATATATTTATTTAATTAAATTTTGGTCATGAGTATACTTTTATCTTCTCCGGATATATATATATATATATATATATATATATATATATATATATATATATATATATATATAAATATTTAATTTGTTTTTATATTATTTATTGGTTTGAATTTTGTATTTATGTCACTTTCTTTTTCTTCCTTTTTAACCCAGATATTAGAGAATTACTTTCTTCTTCCATAATAAAATACCTTTTCAAAAACAATTTTAAAGTACAAATAGATAAGAATTCTTAACTTGGTGATAATACAACTTCCATAGAATTTAGAATGTGTCCAAGTTATCCCATGATCATAACTTGGAAATGATACAAATTTAGCACAACCCTAAAAGACATATTGTTTATAATAGAACAATAAAAATGCTCCTGGGTATAATATAGATAAAAAGTAATTATAAAAATGTTATTAGATATAATAAAAATTCAAAGGAACACTAATATCATTCATGTTCGGTATTATAGAATTAATAAACATATTGGTGCATTATAATACACTTCAACCAAAAGCAATATCGAATTCAACCAACCAAAGTATATGTCCACATGGGAGTAACCCACAACCACTTAAAGAGCAAAAAGAAATACTACATACTTTAAAAAATACTAAAGCCTACTTTGGTGAGAGATCCAAAGAAAAATATTAGGAAATACAAATGAGCTTATTTTCTACAAAGGTAAAATCCTCTTAGTTGCTTCTTTGAGAAAGAAGTGAAAAATTTTGTCGACTCTAGTTGTACTAGGGTTATTTAAGGGTTAAGTGTGGATTGTTTTGTCTAAAGCATAATAATATTTTTTAAATATAGTGTATCTTATGGATATGACCATATTAATGTTTGTATTGGGTTGGATTGATATGATCACATCAATGTTTAGTTAGGGTTGGATTGATATGTGACTATCAACCTCATTTTTAATTCACACCAATTAATATGAATAATTTACATGTTTGTTCTAGTGTCATATTTACATATCAATAGTTTTGATTATATGCTTAGATTCATATCAATAGCTTTGATTAATATGGATACATATCAATAGCTTTGATTACATGCTTAGCTTCATCTCAACTTCAATGGTATTTTATTAAATATTTTGTTAGATTAAAATTGAATTTTAATAAGATCTTAAATCTTTTAATATCTTAAAACATGCATGTTTTTTAATATTACTAGGTGAATTTTTTATCTAAGAAAATAGATAAAATTTTCTATACTCATTATTTTAAATCTTTATATTAGATTGTTGTCAACATCCATTGGTCAAATATACATGGAAAAAGACATAACTTATCTCCTATGAGTTTGAACCTTAGACCTTATATATAAAATACCATAACCCATACTCCATAGTACCCTTGAGATACCAAAAAATCCTCTTTGTTGTTGTCACATGAGTCTTCTTGGGACTAGCCTAAAATTGTACTACCATGCATACTACTTGCAAAATATCCAGTTTATTAGTTGTCAAGTGCAGTAAGATCCAAATCATGAATTTGTACATAGTTTGATCAACAGGTGGATAAAATCGTACTACCATGCATAGTACTTGCAAAATATCTAGTCTAGTGTTAACTAGATTGCAATCCTCCATTGTGAACTTTTTCAGCATCTCTTTCACATATTTAATTTAAGAAATCAATATGCCCTTCTCCTTTTGATAAACTTGCAATTCGATAAAATATGTAAGTTCACCAATCATTGAAATTTCAAACTCTTTCTACATATTATTTGTAAAATATTTACATAAATCATCTTTGTTACTGTCACATATGATATCATCTATGTATACAACAACAACAACAATATGATGACCATTTTATGTTTTGACATACAAATTACTATCCACGATACCTTTATTGAACCCTTGTTGAGTAAGATAATTGTCTAGCCTTGCATACCATGCCCAGGGTGCCAATTTTAAGCCATATAATACTTTTTTCAACTTGCAAACCATATTGGGATCATCACCAAACTGCAAACCATCTAGCTGCTCAATATAAACCTCTTCTTCAAGTTTCCTATTTAAAAATATAGATTTCACATCCGTTTGATAAAATTTGAAATTCTTGTAAACTACTAAAGCAAGAAATATTCTAATTGCCTCTAGTCTAGCCATAGGTGCAAAGGTTTCCTCGAAGTCAATACCTTCAACTTGTGCATACCATTTGCATACCAATATTGCTTTGTTCCTTACTACGTGTCCATCTTCATTCAATTTGTTCTGAAATACCCATTTAGTACTAATTACATTTTTATTTGCGGGTCTTGGTACTAACTCCCAAGTCTTGTTTTTCTTAATCTGATCTAATTATTCATTTATTTCCTTTATCCAATTGTTATATTTTATTTATTCGGTAATATTTTTGGGCTCAATGCTAGATAGTAAAGAGTATTTTATTTCTAATATTCTTCTTGTCTAAACACCAACTATGAGGTCTCCAATTATTTGCTCTCTAGGATGATATTTCTATGAGCTACTTGTTTTGAATTTCTTGTTTTCTTCCAATTATGAATCACTTTTTGAATCCTTTGAGTCAATTCTTGATTTATTTTTATTATCTTTTTTCTCATCTCCTTCAATGACCTCTTCATAAATTGTGTAGTTCTCTTCATATCTAATTACTCGTTACCTTCCTTCATCAACTTTAACATTGGTACTTTCCACAATTTTTCTTAGCCTCTTGTTGTAACATTTGTAAGCTTTGTTTTTTGATGAATAGCCAAGAAAAATACCTTCATCCGCTCTATATTCAAACTTACCAACATTTTATTTTAGTTATTTTGATGTAACACTTGCTGCCAAAAACTTTAAAATATCTTTTTGTTGCCTTTTTACCAAACCACAACTCATAAGGAGTTTCGCTTTCATGTGTCCTCAACATGCACCTATTTTGGATGTCAACAACAATATGGACTACCTCTTCCCAAAGTATGTCTGCTACTTTTCTCTCATTCAACATAGTCTGTGTCATTTTCTACACTGTCTTATTATTTATTTCTACCACACCATTCTGTTGAGGTGTTCTGGCTACTGAAAACTATCTTTTGATACCATATTTTTCACAATACTTTGTGAAATTCTTTGAAATGAACTCTCCTCCTTTGTCTGACCTTAAAAATTTAATAATTTTTCCTATTTGATTCTCAACTTGGTTTTTGAAAACCTTGAACATCTGAAATGATTTTGATTTATGCTTCAAAAACAATACCCATGTCATCCTAGAATAGTCATATATACACAATATAAAATATTTGTCACCATTTATGCTTTGTGTTCTCATGGGTCCACATAAATTAGTATGTACTAGTTCCAAAGGTTTTCTCATGTAGTACTATTTTTTTTAAACAAGTCTCTAGTTTGATTCTCTTTTTGACCTGAAGTACAAATGTTATTTGATGGTTTTCCAATGGTGATAATATCTCTCACTGCTTTCTTTGAACTAATTTTTACTATATTGTCAAAAATTATATGATCGAGCCTCTTGTGCCACAACCAATTCTCTCCTTCCTTTCCAATAAAGCAAGCTCCTTCTGAAGTCTCTAAGAGAGTGTACAGGTTGCCATATATCCTTAATCCAGATGCTATCAACTTCCCACTGTTTGCCTTTCTAATTTCACAACCCTACTTCTTAAAGATCAAATCATGACCTCTGTCACAAATTTCACTTACGTTCAACAAGTTATGTTTTAGACCAACCACAAAAAAGACTTATTTTGACCTAATTGTTTTGTCACTGATCTTAACTAAAACTTTTCCAACTATCTTAGCTCCATCATTGTTTCTGAATTTCACTGAACCACCTTCATATTGCTGCAACTTCTCAAATTTCTCTTCGTTACTAGTCATATGACTGGAGCATCCACTATTAAGTATTCATGGTTGGATTTATTCTACACTTTAAATATCATTTGTATGATCAAGGATTCTTTTTCTTCCTTGGGTTGCTCTTTTTCTTTCCACTCCGATTTGATTACAATTTTGGGCTCTTGTTTTGGCTTAGGTTGGCCTTCTTACTAATATGTATGCCTCAAAATACCCTTTATCATAACCTAAGCCTTGCAAAAATTAAATTAATTTTTTATACCTTAGAACTTGCACCAAAAATATTTTGTGCACCATACAACTACCTTTCCATGGTTTCAAACGTGAAACCTCATTGCCAGCACTACGCCCTAGTGAACACTAGGCTTGTTTCCTGGGCTACGTGCCCAGTTGATACCAATGGCACACTATGCCCAATTTCTCCTTATCTTCCATGCAAACACGTTGAATGAAAAGAAATTCCTACCTCCCTTGCAAAATAGTGAGCACGCAATTTGAATCCACGTATCTTTCCTTGTCAACATCTTAGCCCACAATCAACTCATCGTGTGAGCTACAAGATCATGTGGGATTCAAATTCACCAATGGTACTTTGACTCTCTATCATGTGCCAAAAGCCAAAAGGCTCTTCTCGTATGTCACAAAAGAAGACCGATGAGATTTGATCCTTACACCTCATATTGGCCAAGACTTAGCTCCTTCCCTTGCTACCAATTGCACTACAACACACTTTGGGATATAAAACAAAAACATCTCCTCCTTGTCCTTTTTTACTGCCTCGATAATCCTTTTAAAATAAACACGTGATCGATTGTCCTTTTTATTGTGCACACTTTTCTCTTTATTGCAGATAATAATTTACCAAGGCCTTTCCCTCCTTTATATGCACTTGGTTATGCCTTTGATGATGTCGGTAGTAATTCAAAAATTTGAATTATGAATTTTACAACCCTATTCATAGGGTTAGTTTAATTAACCTATAAATTAATATATAATTAGATTATGATTAATTTAAAATTAACTTAATAACTTTGAAATTTAATTAAATTAATTTATAAATTAAATTGTAATAAAAAAATTATAATTAATTTATAATTATATAAATATCTTGCACCTTTAATATTATAATAAATTATTATAATATTATTTTGCTCGGGCCTTCTTTTTTCCCTTTAAACTTCATTTGACCACCTGGAAGGAAACTTTCTTTTGCACTTGATTACGGAACCTGAAACTGATGTTGCTCACTAAAACTGACATTTACTGGTGCTAAATCCTTGACATCAATGACAACAAAACATGCTCATATTTCCAACAATGATGATAGGGTTTTTATATCTTCACTTTATGAGCATTAACCTACCACAGTACAAGATGCTCTTAGTGAGCCACACAATGGAAGGTTGCTATGGATGCATAGTACATGTCTTTGAAGAAATATCAGACTTGGAAGCTTGTTGATATGCCACATGGAAAGAAGACCATTGTCTGCAAATGGTTGTACAAAGTGAAGTACAAGTAATATGGCATAATTGATAAGCATAAGGTCCATATTGTTGCAAAGATCTATACACAAAAATAAGGCATCAACTTTGAGGAAACTTTTGTACCTACTGCTCAAATGACTACCATTTGAGTTCTTTGTGCTATGGTAGTGTAGTTCATGTGGAAAGTACATCATATGGATGTCAATAGTGACTTCTTTAATGGTTATCTCAAATAAGAGGTCTATATGTCACAACCTGAAGGATTTGAAGTGGAACACCAAAATTAGAAAGTTTGTAAATT